>OVBE01001095.1:0-40073 GCA_900406425.1 Iberis pinnata
ATCTTTGGGGTTCTGCACAGACTTTCCTGGTAGATGACCATTTGTAGAAGTTGAGGTTGAGGCGATTTTTACTTCAAGAGTGGTGACCCTAGAGGTTAGATTGTCAATCCTGGAGTAGATTGCACCAAATGATGTATCCATCATGTGTTGGAGTTCGCCGAACTTCTTTGATGTTTCCATTGCATAAGCAGCTTGACCTTGAAGTAGTTGGTGTAAGGTAGCTTCGATGTTGAAGGGTTGAGAAGGAGGTTGAGTAGATGCGAAACCAGGATGTACACCAGTAACTTGTTGTTGCTGTGGTTGTTGAAAACCATTCTGTTGTTGCTGCTTGCGGTAGTAACCTCTGTTCTGGTTGAAGTTGTTGAAGGGTTGAGAGTTCTTATGCTGTTGAGGTGGGTACACTTGGTCTTAAGGATTAGAAACGTTTTTGCTTCGGTAAGAAAGACCAGGGTTGTTAGAGTAGTTGAAGTACCCTTTGTTGTAACCCCCTTGGTTCTGACTATAGCACATCTCTTCTTGTTGTTGAGCTTCGGCAACTTGAATCTGGAGTTTTTCTTCATCAGAGATGAAGTAAACCTGATGTTGTTGACCCATGAGTAACCTGTCCAACTTCTCATTCAATGCTTTTATCTCATTCTTAGTGCCATCATCAGATGCAGAAGGTCCTCTTGGTGTTCTGTCGTAGTCCTCACTATAGATCCCATCACACTAGGCAAGGTTCTCAACCAACTCCCATCCATCATCAACTCCTTTGTTGAGGAAGTTCCCATTACTGGCAGTGTCCAGCAGCATTCTGATCTTTGGTAAGGCACCTCTGTAGAATGTGCTGAGCAAGGAAGCCTTGCTGAAACCATGGTGGGGGCACTGCATAGTGTAGTTTTTAAAACGCTCCCACACCTCAAAGAAGGTTTTAGAGGTCTTCTGTGCAAACCCGAAAATTTCATTCCTCAAGCGTGATGTCCTTGAAGTTGAGATAAAATTCGTGAGGAATGCCTTCTTGCAGGCATCCCATGTGGTGATTGAGTTCATGGGGAGTGACTTCCCCCATTGATGTGCCTTCTCCCCCAATGAGAATGGGAAAAGGCGTAGCTTGAATGCATCTTCATTCACACGGTTGATCCTTGTCAAATTGCAGAACCTGTCGAACTTATCCAGGTTATCAAGTGGGTCTTCCAAAGGTAACCCGTTGAACCTGTTGCTCTGGACCATAGCAATGAGACTATGCTTGATCTCGAAGTTGTTGTTCTGGATTGTAGGTGGATTGATTCCATGTCTGACGGTGTGAGTGTTTAGGTTATCACCAACACCAATGGTGTTATGGTTTTCTTGTTCAATGTTGTCTGCCATGTTGAGGTTCAACCTTCTCAAGTGTTCCGCACGTTCGTGTTCACGTCTTGCCCGAGAGTGTTCTCGTTCAAGAGCTCTGATGTCGTCAACGAGTGGAAGCAAGTCAATTTCTCCTCTTCTTCTCAGGTTCATACACTGCTAAGAAAGTACCTGAAAACAAAGAAAACAAGGTAAACTAGTTAGTAAAAACGTAAAGGAAAGGCTTGATCTGAAAAAGATCCAAAATCGAGAATGTAGTAACAAATCCCAAATGGCAATGGCACCAAATTGATAATAAGGTTTTTCAGTCCCCGGGTTATGAACCAACCCATCGTTGTAGTATAGATGATGATGGATTTTGTCAATCCATAATGGGAGCGTACTAAGAAATGTGGATGTATTGGATGCTTTGAAGTCAAGCTAAAAGTTAAAAGCGGGTTTGGTTGCTAAATGGTCCTAAGTGCAATGAATGTAAAACGACATAAAACAGAGAGAGGCTTAAAACACTTTTGGATGCAAAACATAGTAAAAGCAAGAAAGGGTAAAAATGCAATCAATGTAAAGTCGTTCCTGAGGACAAAGGGTAATTGACTTGGGGTGGGCTACCTAAGTACCTAATATACCTCAAACAATGAGGTGACCCCTAGACAGTAGTTCTACAAACAATCAATTCCAATTCCTTGGCAACCAATCTCAAGCAAAGCAATCACAGACTCAACTGTCAGCATAGACAGCGACTACCTAGCAGGCATTAACCTATACTACTCTAGCTAACTTGTTTCCTACATATATTCACAGAGAAGGGGAAACGAATCTCTGGAACCCCCTTGGTCCGGTCACCTCCAATAACTCACTTTCCAGTGTTGTAGGGCTTAACGGCGGGTCTCTATCCCTTCCGGGTAGGAGTACAATCAGCATTAAGCCGAGGAGGACCAGAAGAGATCTAAAACACAAACAACTTAGGCCCAAGCAAACCCAGAACATCAACCCTAACACTACTCACGGGAGTAGAAGCAGATGAAACAGCTAACATAACTTCAAATCTAAACATGCAGATCTAAGAAGAACAGCAAGAACACAAACCCAGAAATGAAGAACAACAATGAAACAGTAAGCTAAGCAAGAGATTAAGACTTAAAACAAAAATAGAGATGCACAAACTAAAGAACAACCTAAAGCTAAGCAAGGAATCAAAGGAAAAACAGTAGATTAATAAAGACTTGAAAGAAAAATGGTTTTTACACCAAGAACATTAAGAACAATACTAAGAAAATGAAAACCTAAGACAAAAACCTAAAAAGGAAAAAAAAAACTAAAGCATGTGCAAATGGAGGCGAATTAGGGCTTTTATAGTGTTCAGAGAAAATCCCTAATTCGCACTAAAGACAAAATGCTAATCATTGTCTTGGATCTTGGGCCTTGCTTCAGGTGGTATCCGGATTTGAGTTAGTCAGGTCGGAGCGTGTTTGCCTTTGAGTTAGTGAGTGCACAATCGATCCGGACTAAAGGATGCTTCTTGGGATCGATCCAGCTAAGTTGCGTCCAAAGTGCGTCTGAGGTTGGGATTGATCCCGACATTGAGTGCCTGAGATCAATCCCAACATAGGTGAGATCGATCTCGTATGTTCTCTTCTTAGTATTACTTCATCTTCGTGCACTTGCTTAGCTTTGTTTGAGACTTCACCAGAAACGTTGAAAGAGTGAGGGGGGGGGGATCGATCTGAAGTGCTTGCGGGATCGATCTGAAGTGGGTGCGAGATCGATCTGGTAAGTGTTGGGATCGATCCTGCAAGTGTTGGGATCGATCCCGAAGGTGCTGAGTGGGATCAATCCTGTTTCGACGCTGAAGTGCTTGATATCGATTTTTCATAGTGTTAGGATCGATCCTGCAAGTGTTCTGAGGTAAGTTCAGTCCATTCCATGCTGAGTGCTGAGTGCTGCTCCACTCAACGTTAAGTGCTGCTTTTCTGAAATTTCTCAAATCCTTCCCAAAAACTCCTGAAAGTCCTGAAAAACCTCCAAAATGCGTGCATATGCAAATTCTTATGCAAATGTCCCAAAAAGACTAAACTTAATGAAATCAACCATAAATGTGGTGTATGCATACCTTTAGACCTCAGAATCGATGCTAATTGATATGTAAAATCTATGAAAATTCAGAGTCATCAGCTATCAAGCTAGGTGACCAAAAATCACTTAAGGGTTATTCAAAGAATGAGATATATGAGTTCAAAAAGCAGATAGAGATATTGTATGATCACCATGTTAGTCGCATCATAGAGCTGGTGAAGACAAAGCTGAGAAAAAAAAGCAAAGAGGGTGGAACAACAACTCGGAGAAGAGCAAGCCACAAGACTTGAAGCGAAAAAGAGGGTAAATGAAGTTCAGAATTGGTCGAGTGATGAGTTTAAGAAGCTGAGAGAGAACCTAAAGAATGAGCTTGAAACTATAAAGGAGGAGAAGAATTAAGCTATACATAAGCAAAAAGATGATTCATTAAGTGTTCAAAGGCTCGTAGAATAGAAAAAATCCCTTAGCAGACATGGAAAGCTCAAAGGAAGAAGAGGAGAAGAGTAAGAAAAAAATGGAAAGCTTAGTTTTGGCTTTTCACAATTAAGGAAGGGAGTTGAAATAAAATTTGTTAAGTTAAGGCAATCACGAGTATGAAACAGAAATTGAAGACTTGAAGTTGGTTATTAAAGCGACAAACAAGAAGTAAGCTAGATATGAGATTGATGTTTGTGCAGTTGAACAAACCAGGAAACATTTCGAGAGTTCAAAGACATATTGAGAGATGAAAGAAGCTAATTTGGTGAATAACTCTTAATAAGAAGGGAGGTGAGAAGAACATTCTTTTCTTTGATATTGGTTGTGGTATTTTTGATGTCAACATCTTGACCATTGAGAACGGAGTGTTCGAGGTTCTCTCCAAAAATTGTGATACTCACTTAGGAGGTGAGGACTTTGATCACATAATCATGGAGTACTCTATCAAATTGATCAAGAAGAAGCATCAAAAAGACATTAGCAAGGACAACAAGGCTCTTGGCAAGCTATGTAGGGAATGTGAGAGAGCCAATAGAGTTCTTAGTAGCCAACACCAAATTTGTGTTGAGATTGAATCACTCTTTGATAGTACTAGTTTCTCTGAGCCACTTACTAGAGAACATTTTGAAGAGTTTAACAATGACTTGTTTATGAAGACAGTGGGACCTATTAACCAGGAGAGAGAAAGAAATATAATGTTCACCTTATTATTCAACAATGTACAATATGTTGTTTATATACATTTGTGTTAACTAACTAACTTTAGTCTCTAATACATCCCTCTCAAGTTTTTGAATTGTGAGCTTCCGACGAAGGGAAAAGACTTGAAATTGAATATCGACTAAGGAGTGAATGAAACTGTCCTGAATGTAGTGGCTTTGTCAACAAATCAACAAACTGATTTAAGGTAGAGACATGATGAACATTGAGAAAACTAGTCTTGATTTGATAGTCTACTTCAACATGTTTAGTCTGCTCATGGAACACCATATTGTTAGTTATGTGCATAGCCTACTTGTTATCACATAACACTTTGGCCTTTGTTTCTACTCGAACATGTATATCTGTTAAAAATTTCTAAAGCCAAATCAAAATTGAAGTTTTCAATGCCATTTTCCTATATTCATCTTATGTGTTACTCTTGCTCGTTGTGTCTTCTTCTTAGATATCAAGGATATCAATGAAGTGCCTAAGAACACACAAAAACCATTTACACAACTCCTAGTATACAGACAAGTTGCCAGTCAGCATCAACAAAGCCATTGAGACTAATATCAATATATGCAGAATAATAATCCATGTCCTGTACTTGTTTCAAGTATTGGAGTATATGATAGACTGCTTGAAGATGAATATCAATAGGACAAGTCATAAATTGGCTGAGTCTATTAACTGCAAAATTCATATCCGGCCTTGTGATATATATATAGTTAGGTATCTCAATCTGCCAATATTTTCTCTATATGGTGTGACATCATATAATAAAGTGCTTGAGTTTTACTGAGAGAAATCTATGGGTCCATAGGAATTGGCTATAGTTTATAGTTTATCATTCCTGTATCTTTGAGCAAATCCAAAGAATATTTCCTTGTAATATGGAAATAACAGATTTGTTACTTGCAATCTCTAATCCTAGAAAAAATTGAGACTGCTTAAATCTTTAATCTTGAACTAAGTAGCTAGTAAAGTCTTCAAATCTTGAACTGCACTATTGTGGGAACCAAAATTCGCACTATCAATTTCTGTTAGTTATGGAAAATCATAGAGAACTCTAACTTTCCATAGATCCTGGATTTATATGAGTCAATTACGAACAAGATCGGGGTACAAAAATTAAAGAGTGCGAAAGAGAGAAAAACAGAAGTCTTATTTCGAATTTGTATGAGAATTTCAACATGTGGTAAACCTTGGTTCTGTGAGCTGTTTTCAAGTTCCATAGTATGAATAACCTAAGACTAGTAACCTAGTTGAGTCGCATCCCACTAATAAAATCGGAATATAACCCTAATGCTCTAAGTATTTTGGTAAGGAGAATTGAATGCCTCTGTGCCCTTCCTCTTCATCTCTCTTATAGAGGCTTTATGATTGATATGTCTTCCTTTTTCGCCTTCCGTTCCTCTGCGAAAGTCTTCCTTTTTTGGTTTATTCTTCTGCAAAAATCTTCCTTTTCTGGATTTCTACCATTTCTTCTTGGCTTGCAAGACAAGTTTCGACCGCCATTGTATTTGGGCTCGATTCACGTATAGAGTTGAAAGTGGATTGTTTTCGTGTTTTAGGCCTCGTTGGGCCGTTTTACAGTTTTGGCGATTTTTATTTTACTGTTCTCATCGGAGAATCAAGCTTTCGTACAACAATACGATCAAGACTTTTTGGAAAATTTGTATCGATCGTATGAGCGAGATAACACCAACTTTCAAGTTAGTCATTTATCTTTTTATACGATCAGTAAATACGAGTGCATCCTTATTGCCGTTATGAAGAATGACAATTTTAATCGTATAGTTAAGGCATTCCTTGGCGTTGTTGTAAGCCATTATTGATTTATACGATTAAGTACTTACGATTCTTCTGCAAGTTGTAGGAAGTAATCATATAGTTAAGGTGATCTTGGTGTTTGGGATAGACGGAACTGTTCATACGATTACTTCAAAACTTATGCGAGTTTTACAATTTTTAGTGCATAATTCAAATGGAAATATGGAATGATATGAAATGAGAGATAAGAGATTTGCGACGAAGTCAGCTCGCCATTTGGCGAGCTGAACGTCCGTTGTTCAGCGTATGTGTTTCGCTTGTCTGTAAACGTATTCGTCGAGGTATTTTATATTCTTTGGACAATGATACCGGTTATGTTCGCCTTGATTCCAATATTGGACATAAGCGGATTGTCTTACCTCGTTAAAAACTTAGTGATAAGATAACCTGAATTGAAAAACCTGCTCGACAAAGGACAAAAGAGTGCAGAGACAATTGCTTAGCGATTCTATGATTTTTGCTCGATTCTTCCAAAATATATCTTCTATGGTCTTTCAAAGGTGTCGCGAATTTATTTTGTTTTTTTTTGTTGGTCGGGGTGCTTAGATTATTTCGTATTTCTCGGACGTTGATTCCGAGTCTACTGTTTTTGACCCCAACAGTTAGTCCCATCTTGCAAGGTTCGAGTTAAAGGTTGCGAGCGAGTAGTGTATGTGGTTCATCAAATTTTTTGAATCTAGATGATAAATTGTTCCATATATCATTAGCTGGAGAAATGAAGAGCAAACTTTGTCCTATTTTCTTCAATACTGAGTTCATAAGCTAGGGTTATATCATATTAGTACACCTAGACTAAGAACCATAATCTCTAGATCCTAGAGCAGGTCTAGTGATGGTTTATGTCTCTGCATTTTAGTGATTTTTAGAATTTATTTAGCATCATTTTAGGGTCTTTTACCTTGACATATGTTGCATATATAGATGTTATTAGCAAGTTTGCAATTTTTAGAAAGTTTTGCATTAGCACTTGCATATACATGTATTTTGGAGATTTTTCAGGACTTTCAGGAGATTTCAGAACGTTGTTGCGAATTTATAGAAGGAAAAGAAAATGCGGGGCATGGAACCAACTCAACAATAGATCAAGTTAGGACCCGACATACCACTCAATCCCGAGATCGAGCCAAGTCAAAAACTGGCTCGATCACGCAAGCCTCCGGCTCGATCTCGTGATCAAGCCAAGCCAACTTCACCTCGCTCCCGGCTCGAGCTCCTCTCGGCCAAGCCAACTTAACCTTGTCACCTCTGCCTCGATCCAGCGATCGAGCCAACCCACCGCGGCTGGACCACAACATCCTCTGGCTCGATCCTGTGATCGAGCCAGGCCAACTTTTGCTTGATCCTGTGATCGAGCCAAGACAACTCCGGCTCGATCCCGTGATCGAGCCAAGCCTCATTTTGCCTCGGCCAACACCAACTTTGGCTCGACCATGCTCCAACTTCACCTCGATCACGTGCAACTCTACAGGGCTCGATCCCGCGATCGAGGCACCTCTATTTCACAGCTCGATCGCAATATTCCTTCGCCTCGATTGCATGTATCCTTCAACTTGATCTCAAGCAATCCGATCCGACCAAATTCAAATCAGGATGGACCTGACCCAAGACCCAACTTAATGATTAGTTTTTGTCTTTTATGTGTTTTTGGACTTTTCTTGAATACTATAAAAAGCCCTAATGCCTCCATTTGGAAAACATTCTTTCTTTTTGCCATTTTTAGGTTTTGTCTTAAGTTTCGTTTTCTCTCTTTTGTTCTTGATGTTCTACATGTTCTAAACCCAGATTTTGCATAAGTTTATGATAATCTTTTGTTTTCTTCATTTTCCTGCATAGATTAGGGTTGTGAGCTATATGGTGCATGTTGATTTACGTTTTAAAGCTTTTAATCTTGTTTTTAGTTTGAACATTTCCTTTGTTTTTCGTTACTGTTCCATTGATGTTCATCTTTTCTGGGTTGGTGTTCTTGACGTTTTAGATCTTCATCTTCTGCATCTCTGTTCGTTTTGGTCTTCTACACTAGTTTTAGAGTTTCATTTAGTCTGTTCTTTGTTGTTTGACCCTAGATATAAATGTATTACTTAGTAGCTATGTGTTCATGTTTCTCTGATTTTGCATCCAACTTGCATAGTGAGTAGTGACTTAGGTTCCTTGAGGATCCTTGTTCCTCCTAGGTGTCTAAGATTTATCGTTTAATAGATCCCTTGAATTTTTTTGTGCTTAATTCTCATTTCATTATGACCCAGTGATATCCGAACTTAGGCATTTCAGCATCCGAAAAGTGTTCAATGAAATTCCTGATCAAGGTGATTTCAGAGATTTGCACATCCTAGCCTAAGGAATTAGATGTTTAGGGTGCTTATTGGCTTAGGTAGATTGGTTCGTAGTGCCTATTATGTAGAGTTCCGTTAACGGAAGTTAGGTCTGGATACTACCTAGTTTGAGGTTATCTGTTTAGGAATTGGATTTGATTGCTTTTGAATCTATCGTCTAGGGATAACTCTTGTTTGAAGTATTTTAGACATTTAGGGAGTTTGAGGAGGAACACTACCCAATTACCCCATCCTTAGGGACCCTTTCTTTGATTGCATCTTATATCCATTTTAATTCCTCTGTTTTTGTTTCACTTGCTATCTACCTTTTACTTATGCATGCTTACCTTTGTTTATGTTTTAGTTCTCTGCATGTTTTGTTTGCTTAGGACTTGTTAGTAACCCCCTCTTTATTTCTTGGCTTGACTTAATAGATCCATTGCATCTAGATTGTTAGCATCACACCTGACTGGATTGACAACCCATCTATACTACAATGACATGCATGTATAATGGGTACTGATACCTAAAATACCTGTTATCAATTTGGCGTCATTGCCAATTGGGTGTTTGTTTGTTACATTTTGGATTTTGGATCTCTCGAGATCAAGTTTCTTTTCTGCTACCATACTCACCTTGTTTTCCTTTTTTTCTTTTATTTTCATGTACTTTCATAGCTGTATATGAACCTTAGAAGCAGAGGACCAACCGACTTAATTCTAATCATTGAAGATATTCGTGCTCTTGAAAGAGAATACTCTCGCGCGAGACGTTAACAAGAACGATTGGTACATTTAAGAAGGTTGGATTTGCAAATGGAAGACAACATTGAACGCGATAACCATCACACTATTGGTGCTGGTGACAACCCGAACACTTACACCCAGCGTCATGGAATCAACCCACCTGGTGTACAGAACAACAACTTCGAGATCAAGCACAACTTGATAGAAATGGTGCAGGAGAACAAATTTCATAGTTTTCCTCTGGAGGATCCGCTTGACCACCTGCACGAGTTTGATCGATTCTGCAGTCTCACCAAGATCAATGGTGTGAGTGAGGACGCTTTTAAGTTGCGTCTCTTCCCATTCTCTTTGGGAGAGAAAGCACATCAGTGGGAGAAGTCTCTTCCCAGGAACTCAATCACCACCTCGAATGCTTGCAAGAAAGCTTTTCTTGCCAAATTCTTCTCCACATCTTGTACAACAAGACTAAGGAATGATATCTTTGGTTTTGCACATAAAAATGCTAAAACCTTCTCTAAAGCATGGGAACGCTTCAAGAATTATATTCTCCAGTGTCCTCATCATGGTTTCAGCAAAGCATCCCTCCTCAGCACACTCTATCGTGGTGCTCTTCCAAAGATACAAATGTTTCTTGACACTGCAAGCAACGGTAACCTCCTCAACAAGAGTGTTTATGAAGGTTGGGAACTTGTGGAAAACCTTGCTCAATCTTATGGGATATATAGTGAAGACTATGATCGCACACCTCGTGGTGGCTCTGCAACATATGATAACACAAAAAAGAAATAAAAGGCCTGAATGAGAAGTTGGGTAGGATGCTATTGGGTCAGCAACACCAAGTACACTTCAATACTGACGAAGAGCAGCTTCAAATTCAAGCTGGAGAGGTTAACTAGCAAGAGGAGATCATCTATGTGCATAACCAAGGTGGATATAACAAAGGGTTCATTAACCACTCCAACAACCCTGGGCTTTCATACCGAAGCAACAACGTAGCCAACCCTCAGGACCAAGTGTATCCACCACAACCACAAAAGAACGTTCAACCCTTAATCAACTACAATCAGAATCGTGGTTTCTTCCCAAAGCAACAACAACAAAGTGGTTTTCAACAACCACAATAGCAGTAGCAACATGCTGGTGCACCTCTTGGTTTCACCTCTAACCCACCTCAAGCTCAACCTTCCAACATTGAAGCAATGTTACATAAACTTCTTCAAGGTTGAGCTAATAGTGTAATGGAAAAATAAAAGAAGTTGGGTGAACTTCAACAGAAGATGGATTCTTCATTCAACGCCATCAATGAAAGATTGAAACTCTTAACTCAAGAATTACTGCTCTAGAAGGCAAGACTGCATCCACTTCTGCTTCTACAAACGGTCAACTTTCAGGAAAGTCTGTGCAGAACCCAAAGGAGTATGCTCATGTCAATGCCATCTTTCTGGGGAGTACCACCAACCTTCCTCCTCCCATTTTCACTACTGCTTGCACTGAGGACAATGTGATTCAAGTTGGGGGGATTCGAGTTTAAACGCAGTTGAAACTGCGGATTATGAAGAATTTTTTCCTGGTTATAAGCTATTCGCTTCAAAGGAGAATGAAACACCTTTCGTTCCACCATATTATGTTCCAAGATTTCCATTCTCATCACGTTTCAAGAAAGAGATTATGGCTAAATATCCAGACATCTTTAAGAAACCTATGAAGGAAGAGACTGCTCAAGAAGTGTTGGAACCAATTTTCGAATGCAACACTTTGATAACAGAGAAGCAAGAGGGTCTTGGTTCATTCACTTTTCTATGCTTACTAGGACCCCTAACCTTCAACAATTGCCTTTGTGATTTAGGAGCGTCTATCAACTTAAGGCCTTTATCCACTACCAAGAAGCAAGGATTCAACAAATTCAAGGTTTCCAACATAACTTTGTTGTTGGCAGATAGATCAATTAGGTATCCTATTTGCATACTGGAAAACTTACCCACCAAGATTGGGATGTAAAAATACCCATTGACTTTCTGGTATTGGAAATAGATGAAGAGCCAAAGGACCCATTGATCTTTGGAACACCATTCTTAGCAACAATTGGAGCTGTGATCAACGTCAAGAAAGGTAACATCAGGTTGAACGTAGGAAATGGTCCAATGATGATCTTTAACATTAAGAGCAAGACGAAGAAGCTTACAATCCAAGGCCAGCTATTCTCAATCAAGGAAAGGAATGAGATCAATGATGAGGATGGGTACTCAAGCAGTGACTAATTTAAGGATGAATTAGAGAAGGGTTCAAACAAGTTTTCAAGGCACCATAAAGCATTTTGGCTTATCAAAGAACCAAATGCAAGGGTTCCTGCAGAGTTATAAGAAATAAGGAATTTGGGGATATCAACTGATTAGAACAAACTGAAGGTTTCAGGAAAAGGGAATCCTGAGTTCAAGCATCAACTTGAACGTATCCCACTTGAGAAACCAACTTTAGAAATTTCCCATTCTGAAAAATGTATAGAACCTCGTATCCAAACAATGGACATCAAGAGTATAGATGAAGTGTTTCTACTCAACACAAGGTTCAAGTACAATCTAGGGAATGTGAATCCAAAATGCTCCACTAACTTCATGATCAAGGAAATCCTGTCTAGTGAAGAAATCATACTTGCTGTGGAAATTGATAAAGGGTCAAAGCTGAACTACCAAATCAACCAGCACGATGATAATTGAGTCGTTTCAGAAAATACCTCGGTTCTACTTGGGGAACCGTCTCAGGGTCACTAAATTTTAATATACAGAAAGTCAAGCTTAGTGACTTTAAACAAGCTAACTTGGGAGAAAGTCCCATGTCTATCTTTGTACATATGAAATATTAATGCTTTTCATTTAAGTTCTTAGTGTAATTGATTTTAGTTTTAATTTGGTTTTGGTGTTTTAGGTAACTTTGGGGATATGTTCTGGGCATTTAGCAATGAGAAGAGATAAGCACAGAATTAACCAAGGTTTTTGGTCAAGCCCGATCAACATCGCTAAGTGTTGACCGAGCCATGGTGCACTCGAGCCAAGCATTACGGTCATCGAGATACACATTGCATCAAGGCACGCATGATCGAGCCACGACCACACGTTGATCGAGCCACATTTTTCTACCGAGCCATGAAGTGGTTATGATCGAGCCACGACACAACGCAACCTCGAGCCATGATCACAATATGATCGAACCATTTTCAAAATCAATCAAGCCACGACAAGCAACATTTTTTGGACCGTGATCGAGCCACAAAGTAATGGCGATTGAGCCAAGCACTCCAAACTTCACTTCAAGGCTTATCTCCCCACTTGTCCACTACTTACTCTATGCCAATTAGTGTCCTTTCACACCTTTCCAAGATTCCCCAACAAGCTCTCACACCTCCATCACCACCCTTGTCCTCTCCTTTTAACCCCCTCCACATACACCATCTTTGATCCTCCTCCACATACTAACACTTTAAACCTCATTCAAAAGCTTCAACAACACTTCTCCTCTACATGAACATTTCAACCATCACTCTATATAAGGGAGTTCACTACTTCTCTTAAACTCTCATCACTTTCATACAACCATTACTCTCTTGCAATCACCTTCTTTGTTGCTTCATTCGATTTACCTGAGGTCTCAAGTTTCAACGAATTTTAAGAATCAGCAACTTCAGTTTTTAACTCTTAATCTCATGAGAACTTGATCCGATATTTTTGAAACTCGGTTTTGGTTTTGGCTCTTTTTCTGAAAGTTTCGGTTCCTCAATTTGAAAGTATGCTCCGGGGGTATAAAACATTAATTTTGACTATGCATGATTCTGGTTTTAATTTTGATAGAGTCTTTCAAATTGCGTTTTCACATAACACAACTTAACAAATCTAATTATCTTTTTACAGAAATCACCATGTCAAACAGAGGAATGCCAAGCAGTTCAAGTGGACCTTCAGTTGAGGACATCTACATGACACTGATGCAAGTCTAATTCACATAGTTAACATTGTAGAAACCTTGGGAACCCTGAGTATCTTTGAACGCGTAAAGGCTATATTGAAAGATATGGGGATATCAAGCATGCTTACAATAGAGTTCGAGGCTCATTAGAAACCGATGTGCATGTTCCTCGCCTCTTTGGAAGTGTTCTACTATGAGGGAATGGAAGGTGACAAGAATGGGGGAGGGTTTATAAGCTTCCAGGATTTGCGTGGTAAAACAAAAAAATTTACCTTTAGTCAGTTGGAATCTATCTATGGTTTCCAATGCCAGAGGTTTCAACCAGATGTGTTTAAAAGAGTTCCAGACGAGATCCAAATCATTTGGGATATGATAGGGCCCAAGGACTTCAAGGCAGGACGAACTAAGAATTCATGCATCCGCCATCTAGCGGTTAGATATGTACAACAAATCCTCGCCAACTCGTTATTCTCTAGGCGAGATACCAACACTGTCTTAGCAGAAGAGATGGACTTCTTGCGTCTGGGCATTGAGCGACATGTCTGCAAAAATCTACAGACCCAAATCTTATTCCATACTTTCTTCGAAGAGAATCCATGTCCTTTAAAGATATTCCTGCAGCAGTTTCTGAAGTTCAAGGACCTTAATTGGATCACAAGGGAAAGGACGACGCCTCAAATACGAATGGGGGGGGGGGGGGATAACGCATATCCTTCAACTTACTCAAGCACAAATTGGAAGAAATGTCTGGACATCGAGGCTGATGGATATCGATTACCTTAGTGATATTCAGTTTATAGTGGGGAATGTGGATGCTCAATTCTGCTATCAGTTCAAGGCATCAAACAATATGAAAGCAATCTTCCTAGTCCCAATCTTCCTACTCCCAAACAAACGTGAATAAGTAAGATCACTTCAAATTTTAAAATGGTAGACTTAGGACCTCCTACTAGGTAGAATTAGGAAAATTAGATTTCATTAGCATTGGGTAGATGAGGTTCTATTTATGTATGCATCTAAGTGTTCTTACCTTTAGCCTTCTATTAAAGCTCATTCCCTTTTGAGAGAACACTTTCCTGTATCATTAGCCATTGAATGAAGGGGTTATCTTTACTCATTAACCTGTCCCTTGACCAAATGAGTTCATTGAACGCACATGACTTGATCCATGGTTCCAACTTAATGAATGTTAAAGGGGTAAATGAATTTGAATGCATTGTGGAAGTTGGAACAGGTCTGTAATGACCTGAGATGAGTATGGCTAAGGTTTTTAAGTAGAACGAGTTTACGATTGCATTCTAGAACTAGTAACTAGGACATTTATATTACCTCTGTTAGCAACATATTTTGGTTATGAGTTCCCACTTTCAAACCTCTCGTCCAGACTTCTAGATTACTTGCTTGAGGGCAAGCAAGGATTTAGTTTGGGGGAGTTGATGTCTCTGCATTTTAGTGATTTTTAGAATTCATTTAACATCATTTTAGGGTCTTTTAGTTGTACATATGTTGAATCTATAGAAGTTTGCAATTTTTCGGAAGTTTTGCATCAGCACTTGCATATACATGCATTTTGGAGATTTTTCAGGACTTTCAGGACGCTATTGCGAATTTGGAGAATGAAAGGAAAATGCATGGAATGGAACCAACTCAAGCGTAGATCAAGTCAGGACCCGACATACCACTCGATCCCGAGATTGAGCCAAGCCAACTTCACCTTGGTCCTGGCTCGAGCTCCTCTCGGCCCCTCCGCCTCAATCCAGCGATCGAGCCAACCCACCGCGGCTCAACCACAACATCCTCCGGCTCGATCCCGTGATTGAGCCAAGCCTCATTTCGCCTTGGCCAGCTCCAACTTTGCCTCGATCACGCTCCGAATTCACCTCGATCACGCTCCAACTTCACCTCGATCGCATGCAACTCTACACGGCTCGATCCCACGATCGAGCCAAGTGATCAAGCCATCTCAATTTCAAGGCTCGATCGCAATATTCCTTCGCCTTGATTTCATGCATCCTTCAGCTCGATCACAAGCAATTCGACCTAACTAACTTCGAATCATGATGGACCTAACCCAAGACCCAACTTAATGATTAGATTTTGTCTTTTATGCGTTTTAGGGGTTTTCTTGAACACAATAAAAAGCCCTAAACGCATCCATTTTGAAAACAATTTTTCTTTTTCCCATTTTTAGGTTTTGTCTTAGGTTTCATTTTTCTCTCTTTTGTTCTTCATGTTCTAAACCCAGATTTTGCTTAAGTTTATGTTAATCTTCTGGTTTCTTCTTTTTGCTGCATAGATTAGGGCTGTGAATTATCTGATGCATGTTGATTTATGCTTTGAAGCTTTTAATCTTGTTTTTAGTTTGATCATTTCCTCTGTTTTTCGTTATTGTTCCATTGATGTTCATCTTTTAAGGGTTGGTGTTCTTGACGTTTTAGATCTTCATCTTCTGCATCTCTGTTCGTTTTGGTCTTTGACACTAGTTTTAGGGTTTTATATAGTCTATTATATGTTGTTTGACCCTAGATCTAAATGTCTTACTTAGTAGCTATGTGTTCATTTTTCTCTGATTTCGCATCCAACATTCATAGTGAGTATGGACTTAGGTTCCTTGAGGATGGGATAGGGTAGTGTGGTTTCCTTGTTCCTCCTAGGTGTCTAAGCTTTATCGTTTAATAGACCCCTTTTGTTTCATTGTTCTTAATGTTCATTTTATTATGACCCAATGAGATATGAACTTAGGCATTTCACCACCCGAAAAGTGTTCAATGAAATGCCTGATCAAGGTGATTTCAGAGATTTACACATCATAGCCTAAGGAATTAGATGTTTAGGCTGCTTATTGTCTTAGGTAGATTGGTTCGTAGTGCCTATTAGGTGGAGTTCCGTTAACGGAATTTAGGTCTGGATACTACCTAGTTTGAGGCCATTTGTCAAAGAATTGGATTGGATTGCTTTTGAATCTATCGTCTAGGAATAGCTCTTGTTTGAGGTATGTTAGACACTTAGGGAGTTTGAGGAGGAATACTACTCAATTACCCCATCCTTAGGGACCTTTTCTTTGATTGCATCTTTTACACATTTTAATTCCTCTGTTTCCGTTTCACTTGCTATCTACTTCTTACTTATGCATGCTTACCTTTGTTTCTGTTTTAGTTCTCTGCATGTTTTGTTTGCTTAGGACTTGTTAGTAACCCCCTCTTTATTGCTTGGCTTGACTTAATAGATCCATTGCATCTAGATTGTTAGTGCCATCCGGACTAAAATAGCTGTTATCAATGGTACCATCAATGAAGCCTATTTGTTGCTCACATTTAGTGCCATCCGGACTGCAAGACGCCATGAGTGAAAGTCTACACCGATTCTTAATCGATATGAGACAAGAACGATTCCAACATGATCAGAGCTATGTAGAAAGTAAAAATTCTCATATTGATCAATCAAAGATCTAGAATCATTAGTTGATGATGATGTATTTGTTGTAGCTGATCTAGCCACTTGATTTTCAAGATTTGATTGAAAATGGGTCGATAATAGTGAAATGTACGAAGATGGAGAAGATTGTCGCAACTGGATTTTGAAGAAAACTACGACAATGGAGGTCAAAGAAAAGAAGAACATATGATGGGATGATGTTGTGATTGAGCTAAAATTCAGCTCAATCGATGGATTTGATGGTGAAATCTTGAAGAATCGAAGCTTGAAAGATGGATTTTCTTGAGAAAATGAAGATGATTTGGGAAAGCCAACAAGACAAAGCTTTGATACACTACAAATAAACCTCACATTGATAGCACTCCACCATCGCACGGTTTTCGTAAATGTTATCGTCGACGTTTTTCAGTTTTATGGATCGTCTATAATAGCACATAAAAGAAGATATTCTATAATTTCACATAAAAGGAACCAAATTTTTTTTATTCCAATCAACATTTCCCATTTACCCCTTATAACATCAAATTTTGTTTTATTATTTTTAAAATTTGGCTCAACAGACAAAAAAACTTAAAATCATATATATTTTATAGCACTCCGCGACAACACTGAATTATTAACCGCTATTGTAGAACTGATGGAATTTTTGGTACTTTATATAGCCAGAAAAACAAGCTGTAGTCGAGTTTCATCAAAAACACAAAACACCACGTTTCAATAAACAAAATCACCGCATATTAAACCAACACTTAGCCAAATTTTGGACGAAAATTTTCAGTTCGCTCTTATGTTTTTTTTCAACAAATTTTTAGTTCCCTCTTCTTTTTTATTTCATTTCATTGCGAAGAATCGAGTGGATCTCAATCGAATAAAAACTATGGTTCGGATATGAATGTCGACGTTGCAATTTCCTCTCTCTCGAGTTCGAGATTCTCGAGCTAGAGATAATTGTTGGGCTTATAAGTTGACTTGATTCAAAATTAGTGGAGAGTATTGATTTGCGCGATTTAGATTAGTTCTTGTTGCTTTGATTGATGTGTGTGTTGTTTTTGTAGGTTGGTGATCAATATAGATCTAGTGATGATGGTGAGCCTTCAGGAATAGTAGAAAAACCAATGCAATATGCAATTTTTTCTTCTGGATTTTCATTAGGTAGTGAATCATTTCTGCCATTGTTGATTCATTATTTCTTAATCCTTCACTTGAGAGAATCAGTCTTGAAAAGATGTTGTGTATTTGTGTGTGGTTATGATTGTTGTCATTAAGTAAATCATTGTTGCCATTGTTGATTCATTGTTTGTCGATTTCTCACTTGAGATAATTACAGTCATGAAAAGATGTTGTGTTGTGTGTGGTTATGGTTGTTGTCATTAGGTGAATAATTTATGGCATTTTCTGATTGTTTCTTAATCCTTCACTTGAGAGAATCAGTCTTGGAAAGATGTTGGGTTGTGTGTGGATATGGTTGTTGTCATTAGGTGAATCATCTATGCCATTATAATTGATTCATTGTTTCTCAATTTCTCACATTAGAGAATTACCTTGAACAGATGTTGTGTTGTGTATGTGTGGTTTACGTATTTTGGGGGATCAAGCTTGAAACTGGAGGTCTTGTTAGAGCATATGGTGGTGTTACTTCTGAATGATTGAAATCTGCAACTACTTTCCTTGTCAAATGTAAAGTAAGTCATGTCGATGTTTCCTTCTTGTTGATCGGTTTTTGTTTGAATTCAACTCATTTTTCTATAGGTTCAAATGGGAGTTGAAGTGACATTTGATCTTTCAGGTGTCCTCTAAAATCTGGGAGTTGAAGTGACATTTGATCTTTTAGGTGCTAATTGTGTTTATGAGCAAAAGACCGAAAGTGACTTGAGTGGGAAGTGTCATTTGGGGTTGAGTTGAGATGCTGAAGATGAATTCAAAGATGTAGTGCTAAATAAATTTGGTGATATCATTAGATGTGGCTGTTTCATTCAAGGTGGCATAAGCTGCGTTTGCAGGGGTTGAAGTTAAGTAATTTTGAATCTATTTCATTAGATTTTGTGTTAATCGATTGAAACCATTGTCAAATGATAATTTGTTCTGTTTTCAGGTGTTTATGTTTGCAAAATTAGTATACTTTAAAATCAGTATCAGAGATCAGCTTTCATTAGCATTCATTTGTGTCGGATCGTAACTAGAACAACAAAGTAGACGAAGTAAAACAACAACAAAGTAACTTTGAGTTGTGTAAAGTTACTAAACTGGAGATATGCATTTGCAGGGGAATAGATCTCAGGATTGGTGATGGATGGATTACCAAATAAGTCCATTTTTATACTTTGATTTTATTTACTTTGGTTCTTGTGAATAAGAAGTAGTGTCCATTTTTATACTTTGATTTTATGTAATTTGGTTCCTATGTAATACGAAATATGAAACATAGATGAAAATTAAAATGAAAAAAAGAAATTTAAAAAGAATTTAATTTTCAAAATTCAAAATCTTGTGCTTTATGGATTAGATGGGGTTTAGGGTTTAGATGTTGTTTAGGGTTATAGTATGCGTGTTTTTTCAACACTCATTTGACAAAAACAATATATTCAGTATATATTGTTGTATTTCAATGTATATTGAGTAATAGGATAAAAGTATATATATATATATATAATTTTAGTAAATATCTATGTTTAAAATTTTGGTTATATATATATCATGGTATTAACGCTATTGTAATTTTTTTTATTGAGCATGAATTAAATAAGTCTGCCACACTTAGTGAAAAATCTAAAATTTTGCTCTTAAATTTAGCTAGGGATTCCTACTCTGATACCAATAGATATTTCTCTCTTCAACAACAATCGATACCAAGCTCTGAGACCAATCGATGCCAATTCCCAACACCAATCTTCGTCACCAATCGAGACCAATCTCCACATAAAACTCGGATTCAAATCTCCACATATATCTTCGACACCAACAAGTCGTTTTCACTGTGAATTTATCATTTTGAATTTGTCAATTTTTATGAATTCATATTTCTCGTTTCATCGTTTTCTCAGATTTTTGTGCTTCATATTTAATGCAATTGGTCTTTGTTTTTGTTTTATTTTCTTGAAGTGTCAATATTTCTGATAAGGACATCGAACCAAACATTCAACCTCAAGTAAGGGAAGCTCCAATGACACGTTTAAAGATTAGGAGGCTTAGATAATGATTCAGTGATGTGGTCCAGACCCTAATAACAACAGTGGAACTTGGAGGCTTCACCAAAAACAATCCAAAAGTTAATTTAAGCTCGGATGGTCTCAATGAAGAGTTGCTAGAGAATTTCGTCCATTTGAGACTCAAGGAGATCCGGCCTCAGTCCAATCAATGTACTTCTATTTTCTTGACAGGATATGGATCTGAATAGAAGAAGAATCACTCCAAGAATGTTCATGAGCTGGAAGATACACTCAATACAAATCAGATGGCCATTAGAGAGCAAACAAGGTCAGAAATGGATTCTAAATCAAACCACGTGGAAATACTTAAATATAACTCTCATAAAAGCGTAAAGGGACTAGAAGAATAAGAAACCATCAAAGGATTCAAGTTGTACGGACAAGAACAAGCATAATCCATTTCAGCTCCCAAACTGCACAAACCTTGCCAACATCAGGTATTTTCAATCTATAAAATTTATGCAGGTTAAACTGATTTTATCTAAGGCTTCAAAAGACAATATTTTGAGCCCATGAGAGTCTCCAACCCTTTAGTTTATTATATTTTAAGTTTGTAAACACTTTTGTTTTGTGTGTTTAAACGTTTTGTTGTTTTATTTTGCAAGTCATGTTGTCTTGAGTCTTTTAGTTTGAATTTTTGTCAACCTAATAAGGCCTTAAGCTGAAGAACCACTATATAAGGTTCCCCTGTAGTTTTGTAAAACTCATACCTTTTTTTGTTTAATAAATTTGCATTTTTCTGTCTTTCAAATGGTACTTGTAGAGATTTAAGCTTCTAACCTTTGTGTGTGGATTCTTCATTGGAAGAGCTTTCTTGATGTATGAGAGATCCTTGCATATTCTTTATAGTTTTTTCGATCCATCCTCACTTCCATCTATTGATCCTACAAGAGAGAGCGTTATAGCCAGCTTGTTTGATCCCATATCGATCTACCTTCACCCACTGAACCAGCACGAGAGAACGTGAAAGCCAGCGTATTTGTTTCCATCTTCCACAGCCAAAGACTCTCTCTGGAGTCTTACATCATTTGGTATCAGATCCAAAGGTTCCTCCTTTCGGTTCTAACCTTCTATCCCTTTATCTTTTCCGTTTTGTCACTTTGTATATGTTCATCTTCAGTTTGTGTTTTCTGGGTTGTTTTTGTTTTGTTTGAGTCTATAAAAAAACATAAAAAATGTCTAGAATCTTGTTTTAGATTGTTTTTAGTGTTTTTTAAGTTTTTCGTTTATCATAGTTGATGCTTGAATCGTTTTAGAACAATATGATATATTTTGAGTTTTTGTGACTATTCAACTTTTGTTTTTGGTATTTTTATCTATTTGTTATTGTGTAAGCATAAGAAGTGACGAAAATGACTAATGGTGATGGAAATCAACAAGATGCACTCTTACATATGTAAAATTCCATGAAAGAAGAGATAAGGAACGTTACTCTAGTTGTTAGAACAATGAGACAAGAATTTAGAGAACGAATAGAGCGTTTAGAGAAACCTAGACGTCAAGCTATAAGAGGAGATCAAATTAACTAGAATGATCAAGATGAAGATGACATGCCTGAACTAGAGGATGCTCCACCTGATCCTTTTCAGCATCAACATCATAGGAGACAAGATCCTCTAATGAGAAACCCACATAGAGAAGTAATGGCACATGAACAGAATTATGATATCAAACTAACCCCTGCTACTTTTGCAATAAAATCAAATCCATAAGTTTATGTGGATTGGGAGATGAGACTTGAGCATATCTTTGAATGTTATGGCTCTAATGAATGCAAGAAAGTTGATGTTGCTGCAGCACAACTCACAGACAATGCACTTGCATGGTGGGACATAAATGTAGATGAAAGAAGGAGGCAACATTTTGTACCTGTAGCAACATGGAATGACATTAAATAGCTTCTACGACTTAGGTATTTCCCTGAACATTATCATAGAGACTTACAAAAACATTTTCGTAAGTTATCACAGGGAACCAAAAGTGTAGATGAGTATTTTTAGGTTTTTGAGAAGCTTATGAACTCCCCGGAGTTAGAAGAACCAGAAGAAACATTGATGGATTACAAGAGCACATTGCTAGAAAGGTGGAAATAGCTCAATACATTACCCTACATGAGTGCTGCACCTTTTTGTCAGAGTTGAGTAGCAAATTAAGATAAAATCAGCCTTGTCAAATCGTGGTAAAAAATCTCAAACGTGGGCATCAAGTAATCTTAAACCTCTTGACAAAGGAAAATTCATTGAGATAACTTCTCACTTCAAGGGAAAGAATACTAAGGCTCCTAAGTTCAACCAACCAAAACAAGGTAAGAGCTCTAAGGATACTCAAAGAACTCGTGATATAACTTGTTTTAAGTGTCAAGGAAGAAGACACATTTCTAGGGAGTGCCCAAATCAAAGGGTAATGATTATTACCAAAAATGGAGATTATGAGTATCCAAATGAGAAAGATGATGATCCTAATAAGAAAGAGAGTGATGTTGAGTATCCTGATGTTGGAGAATTACTTGTGACCAGAAGAATGCTGAGTGTTCTTGTGCAACCTGAAGATAAAATGCAAAGAGAGAACATCTTCCACACTATATCCACCATTAAAAACAAGGTATGTAATCTGATCATAGATGGTGTTTCTAGTACTAATATAGCTAGCAAGTATATGGTGGACATATTAGAACTTGAGAAGACTAAGCATCCTAAACCATATAAATTGAGATGGCTCAATGATCAAACCAAGCTAAAAATTACCGAACATGTTGCAGTTCTATTTATATGTGACGTGGTTCCTATGCAAGCTGGACATCTTTTACTTGGTAGAACATGGCAATTTGATCGAGCTACTAATCATGATCGAAGCACCAACCAGTACACATTTATGCACAAAGATCGTAAGTTCACTCTTGCACCTCTTTCACCATCCGAAGTACATGATTTACAAGTGCATATGAGCACAAAAAGCGAGGTAAGTAAATCTAGTCTTTATTTATCTCCTAGTGCTGTTTCTAAAGCCATGATTGCCAAATGCACTGTGCTACTTAGATCAGTAGAAATTAAGGCTCTCTTAGATCAGAATAAGGATATTTTTACAAAAGAGATACCACCAACTTTACCTCCAATTATAGGTATAGAACATCAAATTGATCTTGTGCTGGGTTCAACCTTGCCCAACAAACTAGCATATCGAATAAACCAGGAAGAGACTAAAAAACTTAAGAAGCAAGTTCGTGACTTGATGGACAAGAGATATATCCGGAAAAGCCTTAGTCTTTGTGTTGTACCTGTTATTTTAGTACTCAAGAAAGATGGCAGATGGAGGATCTGTGTGGTTTGTCGAGCAATAAACAACATTACCATCAAATATAGGCATCCAATTCCGCGTCTAGATGTATGCTAGATGAGCTTAGTGGAGCAACCATATTTTCAAAGGTAGATCTCAAAAGTGTTTATCATCAAGTGAGATACGTGAATGAGATGAATGAAAAACCGCATTCAAGACTAAACAAGAGTCGTATGAGTGGCTGGTCTTGCCTTTTGGTTTTACATATGCACTAAGCACCTTCATGCGTCTCATGAACCAGGTTCTAAGGGATTTTATAAGTAAATTTGTTGTTGTGTACTTTGATGATATCCTCATTTACATCAAATGCTTATCTGATCATATTAAGCATCTATAACTTGTTTTGCAAACACTTCGAAAGGAAGGCCTTTATGCAAACCTCAAGAAGTGCACCTTTTGTACTGATCTGCTTTTTTTCTTAGGTTTTGTTGTGAGTAGACATGGATTACATGTTGATGAAGAGCAAATCAAAGCAATTCAAGAATGGCTTACACCAATTGGGAATGTTAGAAGCTTCCTTGGTCTTGCAAGCTTCTATAGGCGTTTTTTAAAGGACTTTAGCACTATAACAGCACACCTAACTGCTGTTATCAAGAAGAATACACCATTTTCGTGGGGACCAGCTCAAGAGATAGCCGTTAACACTCTCAAAGAAAGCCTCACCAAAGCACTTGTTTTAGCTCTATCCGATTTTGAAGAGAAGTTTGAAGTAGAGTGTGATGAATCTGGGATGGGAATAGGGGCTGTACTACATCAAACGAAAAGGCCAGTAGCATTCTTTAGTGAGAAACTAAGTGGAGTAACGCTCAATTATCCAACATATGATAAAGAACTCTATGCATTGGTTAGAGCACTTGAAACATGGCATCATTATCTTTTATCCAAGGAGTTCATCATACATAAAGGTCATAAGACTCTTACACATCTAAGAGGTAAAAATTCACTCAAGAGAAGGCAAGCTAAGGCCTTGATTGGAAACACATATAGTAAAGCAGAAGCTATATGCAGCATAAGCAGTATGCTGCAGAAGTAGTATGCTGGAGAAGCAGTATGCTGGAGAAGCAGTATGCTGCGGAAACTGTATGCTCTTGTTTAATATACATAAGTTACTAATTGGTAAAATAGAATGTGATTATGTAAAAATTGCATCTAATTATCAGAAAATATTTATTTTAAAGTATTATATATAATAAATATATTATATAATTTGATATCTTTTATGTCATAAGTTATTTCTATATTTAAATTAATATCTTATAATTTTAAAAATAAAAAATAAATTAATAGTAGTAATATTAAAATTAATATATATATATATATATATATATATGTTTAAAATGTTTATTGAAAATCATTAATATAACATTATTATAATAAGTCGTTATTATAATAAAAATAATAAATTATTTTATTTCATAAGTTTTTATATATATAAATTATTTATCTTATAGTTTTTACAAAACAGAACAAATAAATTAATAATAAATAGTAATTTAAAAAAATATATAGTTAAAATGTGAATCTAAATGTAGAATAATATGATTTATTATAATATTGAAATAATTATTTTATAATTTTAAAATAAAATAAAAAATATAATTTTAAGTAGTAATTTATAATGAATATAAATATATTTTTGAGTTTATTTAACATATAAAATAATTTTATAATTTGTTTAATTTTATAATTTTTTAGTGCTCTATGCTCAGAAAAACCTCCTTCTGAAAGCATAGAGGTGATGAGCATTTAGGAGCATAAGCATATGCTAAATGCTCATCCAAATGCTTATTAAGTAAACATGATTGGATTAGCGTAGAGCATACTGCTCTCCTTTATGCTCTCCCAATCAAGGCGACTGGAATTTATAGAGACGTTTCCTTATGTTATAAAGTACAAGAAAAGAAAGAAGAATGTAGCGGCATATGCATTATATAGGAGACATGCACTGCTTTCTACCATGGAAGCAAAAGTTTTATACTTTGAGCACATCAAGGAGTTTAAAAAAGATGATCCAGACATTGGAGATGCTTATGAACAAAGTGGAAAAGGAGCATTTCGAGCATATTACATAAATGATGGATTCTTATTCCAAGATAAGAGGTTTTGCATACCACAAGGATCTTTAAGAGAGTTACTGATCAAAGAGGCACATGGTGGTGGCCTTATGGATCATTTTGGTGTGGATAAAACGTTGGCAATAGTGGTAGATCATTTCTTTTGGACTCAACTCAAGAAAGATGTGGAGAAACATTGTTCTTGTTGTGTAACTTGTCATAAAGCTAAATCCATATCACATCCTCATGGACTTTATTTACCTTTACCTATTCCTAACGCATCTTGGGTGAATATTTATATGGATTTTGTGCTAGGTTTACCAACGATTAGACAAAAAGATTCCGTCTTTGTTGTTGTTGATCGGTTTTCAAAGATTGCATACTTTATACCATGTTACAAGACTAATGATGCCACCCAAACAACTGATTTATTTTTCAAAGAAGTTGTGCGCTTACATGGATTACCTAAGATAATTGTGTATGATCGAGATGCAAAGTTCTTAAGTCATTTGTGGAGAACCTTATGGAAAAAGCTTGGCACAAAGCTGGTATTCTCTACCAATTTTCATCCTAAAACGGATGGACAAAAAGAAGTGAGAAACCGTACTCTATCTACTTTACTTAGAGTTACCTTTGGTCGTAATCTTAAAATATGGTTAGATTGTTTTCCTTTTATTGAATTTGCTTATAACCATGCTACTCACTCTGCTACTATGATGTTTCATTTTGAAGTTGTGTATGAATTTAATCCACTAACCCCGTTGGATCTTTCACCAATTCCACATGCTGAGCAAGTTAATTTAGATGGTCTTAAGAACAGAGAATTTGTGAAGAAGCTTCACCAAAAGGTTAAGGACAATCTTGAGAAAAAACTGAAGAATACAAGAAGCAGGCTACGCAAAAAGATGGTGTTTGAACCAAGAGATTGGGTTTGGTTGCATATGAGACAAGAAAAATTCCCACAAAAGAAGAGTTCAAAGCTAGCACCTAGAGGAGATGGTCTATTCAAAATTCTAAAGAAGATCAATGAAGATGCCTATCAATTGGAACTACCATGTGAGTTCAATATCTCTTATAGCTTTAATGATGCTGATCTTTCTCCATATGATGCATATGCTCCAGTTTTGTAGTCAAAACCTTATGAAGAGGGTGGGAATGATGAGGACAACGAACTAAACATTGAACCATAAATTGTACCTCAAATTAAGGTTGCTCCAGTGACACGTTCAGAGACTAGGAGGCTTAGAAAAGGATTAAATGACGTGTTATAGACCCTAATAACAACAATAGAACCTGGAGGCTTCACCAAAAACAATCCATAAGTTAATTTAAGCTAGGATGGTCTCAATGAAGAGTTGCTGGAGAATTTCATTAATTTGAGCCTCAAGGA
The DNA here is from genome assembly GCA_900406425.1 of Iberis pinnata. Classification (NCBI taxonomy): domain Eukaryota; kingdom Viridiplantae; phylum Streptophyta; class Magnoliopsida; order Brassicales; family Brassicaceae; genus Iberis; species Iberis pinnata. Next base: position 26,839 of record OVBE01001095.1, read on the forward strand.
GATCAGACCTCAGTCCAATCAATGTAAGTATATTTTATTGATATTAACCGGAGCTCAACACAACAAGAATCACTCAAAGATCGTTTTGGAGCTGTAAGATACACTAAATACAAATCAGATGGCCATTAGAGAGCAAACAAGGTCATAAGAGGATTCTAAAGCTAACCACGTGGAAGTACTTGAAGATAACTCTCATAAACAACTCAAAGGACTATAATAAGAATAAATCATCAAAGGATTCAAGCTGGACGGACCAAAACAAGCAGAATCAATTTAGCTCATAAACCGCACAAACCGAGCCAAAATCGGGTATTTTCAATCTATAAAATTTATGCAGGTTAAACTGAGTTTATCTAAGACATATAAAGCTTAAAAAGACAAGCTTTCGATCCCAAGAGTCTCCAACCTTTTAGTTTATTTTATTTTATGTTTGCAAACACTTTGTTGTTTTATTTTGTAAGTCATGTTGTCATGAGTCTTTTAGTTTGAATTCTTTTCGACCTAATTAGGTTTTAAGCTGAAGACCCACTATATAAGGTTCCCATGCAGACTTGAAAAACTCAGATATTTTTGTTGATTAATAAAGTTGCATTTCTCTCTCTTTGAAGTGGTACTTGTAGAGATTTAAACTTCTGTCATTTGTGTGTGGATTCACCATTGGGAGAGCTTGCTTGCTGTATCAGAGATCCTTCCATAGTCTCTGTGGTGTGTTAGATTCATCCTCACTTCCATCTACTGATCCTACAAGAGAGAGCATTATAGCCAGCTTGTTTGATCCCATATCGATTTACCTTCAGCCACTGAACCAGCACGAGATAGCGTGAAAGCCATCGCGTTTTTTCCCTTCTTCTGCAGCCAAAGACTTTCCCTGGAGTCTTTCATCAGTTTCATACAAATCAAAAGTGTATAGTAATGGTGGACAAGTCTTGGGTCCATCTCTGCCAAGCTGATCCTACATATGCGATCGGTGCTACGACACAATATGTCCATATACGCGACAATGATGTCATAGTATATCCATGAATTGACTGTCGCAATGTAGATCGAAAGACAAGCACTGATGTAGTTTTTCATCTAGTAACAAGAGGAATGTAAATGGTACTGACCTTTTTTCTATCCTTTCAGATGAACTAATATGAAGTTGAGAAATTCAAAGGCAAAGAAACCAACAATGCGGAAAGTAGAAAATAATGAAGAAGATTTTAGAAAGAAAGATATCCAAGAAAAGACGAAAGATAAATATAATGAAGAAGAGTTTACAGAGAAAGATATCCGAGATGAGCTGAATGAGAATGAGATTCAGGATGACATGGACGAAGATGAGGTTGAAGAAGAAGAAGTTGAAGGTGGAGAAGAAGTTCACAGTAGAGAAGCTGAAACTGAAGTTGAAGTTCAAAGTGGAAAATGTCGAGCTGAAGCCGAACCTGTTCAAAGTGGAGAAGTTTGAGTTGAAGATGTTGAGACTGAAGAAGTTCAACATAAGGTTAAAAGACACCAAGGAAAAAATAGGTTGAAAAAATTGGTAAGGATCCAAATGTGAGAGAAAGAGTGGATTTCACCGAGTTGAGAGAACCCTATGGTTCAAGATATGTGAAGTTGTCATCATACCTAGGGCCACTGGTTGAACATGTTCCTAATATAATAGATGATTGGAGGAAGAAAACTTAAAAAATAAAGACTGTCATTTGGAAGTCTATTCAAGTAAGTTAAAATTTGTATATATTTTTTATATAACTATTGAATCTATTTTTAATCATTCAGTGCAAGAAATGTTTGATCTAGAAGAAGAGTTTCAAAAATTTGTTGTGTTGAAGCAGATGGGATGCTATGGAGGGCATCAAAAATCCAAAGTATTTGGGCGTATAAGGAGTGCAATAACTAACCAACAGAGGATGAATATGAGACCCGAGAATGTTACTCCTACTGGATGGAGTAAATTTGTCAAAGTCAAAACTAGCTTAGCATTTCAGGTACAATTCCAATTTTTTTATCTTTAACTGGATACTAGCCAAATGAAAATTTATTTACAAGGCTGTGAGTAATTGATACAAAAAAATAAGGAGCACTCAAACTCTTCATACTTGTAGCCGGAAAAGAATGGTTAGACTAGCTAGAGATATAGTAAGCCTCGTAGCATTTCTTTTATGTTCATATAAAAATAGTTATTTTACATTAATGTTACACAGAAAAAAGAAAGTGGAGATGTGACAAGGTTAAAAGTTTGGTTGATGTCCCGTACAAAAAAGATGGTTCACCTATTAATACAATTGTTGCTGAGAAGTTTGTAAGTAGTGTTTTTTCCTAAGCTGAAATTATTGGTGAATCCTCAGCTGCATAATTAAGTTTTTTCAGCTTCAGCTTTAGTATAAACTACTAACCTTTCTTTATCTGTTGTAGAATGTAAATAGGAAACTACAGTTTAAGTGTGTTGTTTGATTGGAGTGGTACTAAGAAAGTTGCTTAGGGATGATATATATCAGCGGATCTAAAGGTCTTAATAAGTGATATTTCATTAGGGCCTGACGCATGACAAGTGCTGATTGAAATTGTTTTTGAGAAAGAAACATTTCTTTGTTGACCTATACCCAACATGAGAATCGTTGAGCAAGAAGATGGAGAACTCGTTGCATGGCCTCAGGAAAAGGTTGATATTTAATACATGGAACTCCACTCACAATACACTGAACCAAGGATAATTAATTAATTATGTTTTATAATTTTTCATATGTTCTAAGTTTAATATGTTTAATGGAAGAGCCCAAGCACAGTTGCAGTGAACATGTCCAAACTATTGGAATGGAAAAAAAACAATGATGTTGTTGTGGCTAAGGGTCGTTGACAGTGTAAAGAACCACAAGTTGTGGTTAATGAATTACCTCTAGGATCAAATGCTGTGAAGATATTTGTGGATAAGGTAGTAGTGCATGAAATGTTCTTATGTAGACCACCTACAAAGGAGATTAGACTCGTTAAGCATGTCGCACTGTCCTATATCTCTTATCGTATTAGCAGAGTTATCCTTCTAGACACAACAAATCAGGGTTTTCCTGCAATTGGAAAATCTGCAACTGCAAATTCTCAAGAATCAGGTTCGGAAGCTAAAACTGAAAATTCTACTGAAACTGCAATTGCTCAAGAATCAGGTTCAAAGTCTCCTAAGCATAATTCTCCACATCAAACCAAAAAATCCACTACCAAACTCCCTTAGTCCCCTTTTTGCAGAACATCCGTGCTTACAATCTTACTATGTCTAATATATTTATGTTCTGGTTGGTTTATAAAATTTCATTTGCTCTGGTTGTGAACATGACAGCGTGCGGTGGATAATTTAAAAGTAAATCAGAAGTGCAACCTTATGGATGTTTTGGAAAATAAGATGGTGGTTGCAGAAGGACGTTGGGTTACCTCTTATCCAAACACCATTGTTCATTACGTTAAATTGGGTGAAAATGGAGTTAAAGTGTGGGTTGACATTGTCAAGGTCAACAGTGCACGAGTTTGGAAACCTAATGATGGAAATAGAGCTGTTGGAAGATGCACTTGGATCATGTATTTCTTAGCCTGAGGACAAGGTAATTATTCTTTATAATTTTTGATTCAAAGTTGTTTAAGAATTGGAAATCTTGTTGTTGTGTGGGTAATGAATTGAAAACTTGTTGTATGTCTATCTATGGTGTTTATGATAAATTTTATTTACTTCAAACCATGGTTTATTTAAATTTCTAACGTCCATAGAGCAGAAATTTTGAGATAAACACTATAGAAAAAATTATAATTGCATAAATGAATGAGCTATCAATACTATGTAGCTATTGAATGTTTTAACATATTACATCATACTCTAACAACGCTATTGTTTATGTAATATATTACAACACTTAAAAATGGAGAAATTCAAGAGAGTCAAAGCCAATAAGCTATTATAAATAACGCATATAATTGCAGTTAACATAAACACTATTGTATATGAATCTATATTATAGTAGATAAGAAAAACGCTATGATAGTTTGGACAGGTATTATAACACAGATGAAGAAACATTATTATACAATAGTTATGTATAATAGCATCAGGTCTCTTGTTCGTTTCGTCAAGAAAACCATATCTCTTTCGTGAGCGTAGTGCGGTTTTGATACCACATGCCCATTCGTCATAGTTGGATCCTTTGAGTAAAGGATGAGAAATCACGGGACCGAGATCTTGGCGGCTGTTAAGTCATAGGGAGATATCGTTCGACGAACCTCCGTGACGGTTGCAGTTGTTTGGTTTGACATTATTTTGTGTAAATAAAATTTAGATATTTGAGATGTCAAGCTCTGATACCAATATATGATTCATATAGTGCCGATTCGGATCCAAATAGCGTTTAAAGCGTAGTTAAAATTTGATGTCTTAAATTCAATATACTCAACCACGGTACCAAAGTGTTTCTAATAAAATTGGTGCTCTAAAATTTATATAAGTTTTGGCGTCTAAAACCCTTACTTTACGAGTTTTAGCTGAGGGTGATTTCTGGATTCAAAGAAGATCAAAGAGACAAAAACGATATATTGCTCTAAAGGTTTTACATTGTACAGAGAAGTATATAAAAGATTGACAAGACAAATAAATAACTCAAAGATGATTCTTTGTAATTGACTGAAGCATAATAGGGAACTTTCCAAACTTGTGGGATACGATCCGTAACAAAACTGAATCCCTTTTATGTTGATCGGCTTCATCTTGCCTGGTTCTCCTTGATCAAACATTTTTATAAAATGCAAAAAGGTTCAGAGAGAGAACTCCAGAAAAAGGAAAATGAGGAGTTGGAAAATCAAGTGAGGCCTGAATTGGAGAAATCAAGAGAACTTTTGCTTAATGATGATGACGACGACGGTAGAAATAACAAGTTGTCTATGTATCTTCGAGAATGATAGAGAATGTTTATGCTTGGGGTTTTAAGATAGTATTGTAGACTTTGGGATTTAATTCCAATGTGGGATCGGAATTGTTAATGGAGGAATCCAACAAATTCTTGCTGCTGAATATGAAGCTCAACAAATTGTTAATGCCGCAAATATACTCATAAGAAAGAATACATTTATGAAGAAAAAGGTATGTCAATTGTGAAGAACAAGTCGATTATGACATTGCAAATTGTTAATACTCAACTCCAACCTTGTTATATTCTGATACATTTATCTTTGAGTCTGTAACATTATAATCGCTAAAGGTCTTGCCTTTAAGTGGTTTAGACAATATTACTTATTCGTGTTATACATCAAATCTTGGTAGTACCTTAGGATCGTTGTTGAAAAGCATTTTTAAACAAGAATAGATTTATGCACAAATGATCTTGGGGAAATACAATCTAAGATTGAATATAAAATAGCTCATTGAGCTTTATTTGGGTGCATAAAAGTAATAGAGAGGAAGATCTAAATGAAGAACACCAATATCTAAAAGATTTTGATTATCATAAAATAACTTCAAAGGGGAGATTTGTTTCATCTTCTCTTCTTTGGGCTCTAATAGTTGCTAATTGTGGTGAACTTATGACATGAATAATTTGATTGTAACTGTTGGGGTCAAAATCGGTCATGACAAATTCGGTGTCTAAAAATCATCACGTAAATATTAATCACACGATCCGAACATTAAATCGTACTAGTCGAATCAACCCAATCATTCTAACCAAGCTGAGATACTTCAGGAAGATCTCAAAGGATATGTTTCGGAAGAATCGGACAACAATCATTAAATAGCTAAGCGATAATCTCTACACTTTTTTGTCCTTAGTCGAGAAGGTTTCGTCCCACCCGGTTTTCCTATCATTAAGGTTTTAACGAGGCATGATAATCCGCTTACGTCCAGTGTCGGAGTCGAAACAATCATACTCAACATCAATGTACGAGAAATACGAAATATCATGACAGATACGAGTAATCATAATCCTCGAACAAACACTTTGGCCTCGAGTCTTACCATTTGCAGACAACATGTTTACGTATGCCCATTACACGTTTACGAACGTTTGTTCAACACATTTTTAATACGCGCTCGACATGTTTACAGTACTAATACACGCTCAAGTTAAATAGATATGCTTGATGCATATGTTCAGCTCACCAATTGGCGAGCTACACCTCGCAAGCAAGTTGAGCTTATCAGTTGGCGAGCTAAATGACCATCCTTCGGTAAAATTGTCGTAACTCTTAATGGCGGCAACATATTTACTTGAAACCGCTTCCATATGAAAGTTAACTCAAGTGGCTATCTTGTGAAAAATGTTGAGTGATAAGATCGCCAATTGGCAAGCTGGAGAGCACAAACAATTTTAGCTCGTCAGTTGAAGAGCTGAATTTACATAAATTCAGCTTGCTGGTTGACGATCAGATTTCGTCTCGAACCCCATGTCTCTTGTTTTGTATCATTCTGATATTCTGATGAAATTCAGCGATAAAATCGTAGAACTTATTCTCTTCGTATAGATATCGCGACCATACGATCATTCCTTATGGATTGCAGAATTTTCGGGAAATCCTTTCGTATAGGTTTCAAATCGTATAAAATGGCTCACTTAAGACGGTGATGATCATCTTGACTATATGACCAAAAGTATCATTCTCCGGAACGATCGTAAGAACTTGTTCGTACCTATTAATCATACAAAACAGTGACGGTAAACTTGTCACAAGGTCCATGTCGTATCGACGTACGAAAGACCAATTCTCCGATAAGAATCGTAAAATCTCCTAAACCGCATAGCAGCCCAACGAGGCCTAAAATGCAATAAACGGCCCACTTATGATTCTAGGCGAGAATACACCCCAAGTATGATGATGGTCACAACCTGTTGCGCAAGCCACAGAGAAATGGAAGAAATTCAGAAAAGGAAAGTTTCTATAAAAAAGGTAAGTTTTGGCAAAAGAAGCGGAGGACAAAAAGGAAAACAGACAAGCAAGAAATCTATATAAGAAGGATGAAGGGAAGAGACAAGACACGTTCAACTTTCAGCACCAAAACACTTAGGGTTGTTAGGCTTTTATTCTGTTCATAGAGAGGTGCGACTCAATTAGGCTGTTCACGGTTCCGCTATTAGTTCTAGGATATTCACCGATTGTTCTCACGGTTGGAACTGCTGCCTAATTGTAAAAACGTTCAAAAGAATAAGAATAATAATCTTGTTTTGCCCATTTCGTATTTTTTAAATTTCATACTCATTCTTTTATTTTCATACTCTGATTATCTGGGATCTCTGGAAAGTTAGAGTTTACTCTGATTTTTCGTAACTAACGGAAATCGACAACGCAAATCTCGGTTCTCACAGTTTGGCACTAGAAGGAGGGGACATCGATTTCTTTCATGTCAAATAATAGATCAGTCACGAAAAAGGTATGTCTAACTCAATACATAATGTTATCGTACCTTTCGAGGATAGAGCAACGGTAGCACAAGCTAACCCTCGTAAAGACCAATCAACTCGTAAAGGTGCCCCACCGAACCACAAAGTGGACAATATTCCGCCAACAAATGTCACCGCAGTCAATGCTAACACAAACACTGCGGCGCTCGAGGAAATTAAGAAGATCTTCTTTACTCTCGAAAAGAAGTCAGAAGAATAACAAAAGCTAACGAGATCTCTCGCAAAATAGGTTGACACCCTAACTGCGAGAACTAGAGCAATTTTCCCAGGCGAAACAACCGATCTCCGTAGAAGAAAACTCGATTATGCGACTCCGCTGGACAGGACGCTGAACGCGCAAAAAGAACTGTCGGAACAAAATCCCAACTAAGCATCTCCTGATGCGACATTAAAAAATAATATTCCACCTTTGAATGAGGAAACAAAAGAGAACGAGGCCGAGCCTACATAAACTAAGACGGGTCACAACAACATCAGTGTTTGGGCCCAAACGATCAAAGCTATCCCAGGCATCGACGGAAAATATTTCAGAAAAACCTAACGAAGGTGACCAAACCTCCAAACTTAATACCACATACCAAATGGCGCAACAACGCCCAAAAAGTCATCGACCCAACTCTAGCCATTGCTGGTAAAACGGAGGACGCAACATCGCCAAGCGAGTAATCTAACTCAAGGCTACCAACTGAACTACGAGACGGCTTGATCCCTGAAAAGGTTCCGTAGGTAACTCTTCGCAAGAAACATGCAGGTGTCCCCCCTCTCCAAAACAGGGGGGAGTGGGTACGTATACGTATACTCATATACTCCCATATTTCAAAATATCTGCAATCGTGTACTCGATATTTTTGAAACTTTTTGACAATAAGAAAAACGCATCTTTACTTAGAAAATTTCGTCATTCTCTTTTGTCGCAAACATATTCGATAAATTGTGGCTAAATATAACAATCCACGATTCTCTTAAAACGCCCAAGTAAAAATAACTCGAAACGCCCCCATGCGATATCTTACAAAGCCCAAAATGTTTTACAAAATAACATTCATAGAATTAAGCTCGGCGACATTCTTCAAAATACCTTTCGTAAAAACAGACTAGAAATTATTTTATGAACAACTTTCGCAAAATTAAACTCGACAAATTTTTACGAAACCAAGTCCACGAAATTAAATTAAGAAACATTTTACAAAACAACGTTTGTAACATTTTGCGGAAAAACTATCGTGAAATTAGGTTCGACAACATTTTTTCGTAAAGTCGACAGCAGTTACGAAACTTTCTCTCGTAAATGAAACACAAATAAAATAAACATCCAAGCAGAAATGACAGTTTTGGCTGCGAACATCCGTAAACAAACCCAAATTTTTTTCCACCAAAATGATAAAACAAAACCTTTACAACACCGCTAAAACAACTCCAAGCCCGTGAACATTTCGAGCTTAAAACAAAGCATATCGAAGGAAAATCAATCTTCAGCATCATGAGACGTTGCAGATGTCTGAATAACCATTTTTAGCAAAAATACCTTCCTTGATGAAAACTCCATCTTGGAAGACCAAACAGTCTAGGCACTAACATCTTCTCAAACACAATCCTTCGTGAAAACTCAATACGGTAGCATTTACCGTCGTGTTTGTTCATGATCACAAAAAACTTCCAAACTTGCACGAACGCAGTCTACAAAGATTTCAAAACCAAAACGAGCACACCCGACACAAGGTAAATAGTGCTATAAAAACCAAAATTTTGATAAGCACTTCCGTTCGATCTTTGAAGAGATGCTCGATTCCAGATTGATATGGATCTATCGCAGATTCTAACGTCGAAATGGAATCAGGTTGAAATCGTAAACAAGATACGTAAGCCGGAATAGTCACCGCACCCCTTAAAACCAAGAGCAAACCTAGGTCTTTCCCTAAACCCAGCACACTGGTCTCTAACATCTCTAGACATAGTATCAAAAACTGATACGAGATCCCTAAACTTGTCTCGTCGCTCACACACGTAAATCCACATATCTTGGAAATTAGATTTTCCAATAAACTCGCACCCAAAACTGATAAGCTAAATGTAGCGACAAATTAAAAAACGGAATACGAACTGACTACTCGTAATTTTATCTCGCCAACTAAACCATAAATTTACACAACATAAACCATTTTACAAAAGCCGTAAGACAATTAGATTTAGAGCCACCTACGGCCAATCCTGAAAAACAGAAAACAACCACACTCGGCCAAATTCATAACCTAAACAGGGAACATACTCCCTTCATACATAAACTTCCGCTCATCACGAGTCACACTCGAAGAAGCCAGAACATGACCGTTGCATCCTCATCACCGCAAGTAGCGGTCCTGACTTCTTCCAAAATAGAGGAAACGGGAATCAGAGCCCAATGCTCCCAAACCCTCTCATCAATAAGAGAGATTGAAGACTCTACGTTTTCACGTATCATCATATAACCTGGAATCTTGTCCATCTCGGTGTTATACGAATAGTCGGGATGTTCAGCACACGACAAGGTATCCACGAAACCACAATATTCATGATACTCCTCGAATGACCAGCACGCTTGCTTGAACTGATCGTTTGATTCATTCTAGTCGGACATGACAAAGTCTGGTCGCCCACGACAAAGTCTAGTAGCCCGTGACGAAGTCTGGTCACCCACGATGAAGTCTGGTCGCCCATGATAAATTCTGGTCGCCCACAATGAAGTCTGGTCATCCATGATGAAGTCTGACCATCCACGATGAAGTCTGGTCACCCACGACAAAGTCTGGCTGCCCACAATGAAGTCTGGTAACCCATAACGATGAATTATGGTAACGCACGACAAAGTCTAGTCGCCCACGACAAAGTCTAGTCGCCCATGACAAAGTCTGGTCACCCACGATGAAGTCTGGATGCTCAAGATGAAGTTTGGCCGCTCACGACGAAGATTGGTCGCCCACAAATGAAATCTGGTCGCCCAAGACAAAGTCCAGTCGCCCACGAAAAAGTATGGTCTCCCTTGACGTTGTCTTGTCACTCACGACAAAGTCTAGTCGCCCATGACAAATTCTGGTCGCCCAAGATGAAGTCTGACCACCCACCTCGAAGTTTGGTCACCCACAACAATGTCCGATCGCCCACGATGAAGTCTGGTAACCCATGATGACGAAGTCTGGTACCCCACGATGAGGTTTGGTCGCCCGCGATGACGTTGGGTTACCCATAATGAAGTATGGTCGCTCACGACAAAGTTTGGCCATCCACGATGAAGTCTGGTCGCCCACAATAAAGTATGGCCACTCACGATAAAGTCTACTCATTCACGACAAAGTATGGTCACTCACCACAAAGTTTGACCTTCCACGATGAAGTATTGTCGCCTACGATAAAGCTTCAGACTTTTATGCAACCGATTCCGCCTAACTTACTTAACTAATTGATATCTTATGATTTCTATGTGTTTTACATTCCATTATGAATGCATTTCAGATAGATTCAATAGCATTTAGGCATGTATTGGTTTCATTTGCATACCATTTCATATTTCAAGTGATAGAGACCAAGAAACCAAGTTATGGATCAAAAGGAGGTTTTAAAGGTGAAGAAGAGCTTGAAAACAGAGCACATCGGTCAGGAGCATCAGACAAAAAGAAGAGCTAAACTGATGTGAAATTGAAGAATAACCAGGAGCTAGTATCGGTTTGTTACATCGGTCAAAGGCTGACCGATATGGCCACATCGGCCAACCACATCGGTTAGCCAAGACCGATGTGGTCGGCTAAGTCAACATAATTTCTTTCCTATTTTGAATTTTTGACCCATTTTTAGTGGGTTAACCCAATTGTTTTAGGGTTAACCCAATGGATATTAGCATGACTATATAAGCTTATACCCTAATTTTTAGGAGATTAAGCTTATTTTCCTAAGAACTTTTGTAATCATTTTGGATCTTCTTATTTGAATTTGATTTCTCGTTTTTGATTGTTGTTTTCATTCTCAAATCTACTTCTAATCATGTCTTATCACACATCTCTCATAAGATTTTGTGCTATCCATATGATTAGTGAGTAGTGATCCTTGAGTGAATGGTTGGGTAGATTTAGGAAATTAGATGAAGGCATGTGGTGTTTAGGAGTTATAATTCATAACCTTCTTATAATTGATGTCCTTAATGCTAGGATTGAATTGATCTCTCACTTCTAGGAGTTAGGAATTTTGCGCCCGTAAGGTGTTCGACAAAATGCCGACACCAATCTTTATAAGCTAAATGAGATCTAGCCAAGACATTGTGTTAGTTAGTTTAGTGGTTAAGATAAATTGGATCTTAATGTTCCTTAATTGTGTAGTTTTCCAAGAGATTGTTTAGATTTCATAATTAAGGAAATGATTAGTGNGGTTAGCTTAATAGATAGAATTAGACACCACATGAATTCATTTGATCACCAAAATAAATTACCTAAACTATTCACTTAGTCTTTTATCTTTGAATTATCAACCTTTAATTTATGTTGACTTTTTCTAATTATTGTTGACTATTGAACTGTTGACTTTTATTTAACTTTTTAAATTGTGTATGTTTGAATGTTTAAACCAAAAATCTTAATGGCATAGACTAAGAATGATTCACATAGGATTAATGAGTTCAGCTTTACCTGAATTGGATAATATCTTAAGTACTTTAATGACATAATTAAACTTAAGTATTTGCTGGACATAGGATTAGCAAATCTTTGTTTATCAAATTGGCGTCGTTGCCATTTCAGGATTGTTTTTAACCATTAGTGCTCTGAATTTTTCTGGGACTAAGCCCAATCTCTTTTATTTTGCTCATTTTCTATTCTCTCTTGTTGTGCATTTCAGGTGTATGAACCTGAGAAGTAGAGGACCAACCAATCTAATTCCACTTGTTGACGATATTCGCGAACTTGAACAAAAACAAACTCGGGCTCGCCGAGAACAAGAGAGACTTGCTCATCTTCAACGATTGGATTTGGAAATGGATCAACAACATAACCAACAAACCATTGTAGCGAATGACGCTCCAAACGCTCATGCTCATAGAACCGGTTTTCAGCCACCACCAATTGCAAATAACAACTTCGAAATCAAGTCCAGTCTCATAACTATGGTTTAGAACTCGAAGTTCCATGGTCTACCTATGGAAGATCCTTTGGACCATTTGGACAATTTCGACATGTTATGTAGCACTGTCAAGATTAATGGTGTGACCGAGGATGCTTTTAAGATGAGGTTGTTTCCTTTTTCTTTGGGAGACAAAGCTCATTCCTGGGAGAAGAATGTTCCTTCTGATTCAGTTACCACTTGGAAGGATTGCAAGACGGCTTTTCTCAACAAGTTTTTCTCCACATCACGAACTGCCCGTTTAAGGAACGAAATCTCAGGTTTTGTGCAAAGAGGGAATGAATCCTTTAGGGAGGCTTGGGATCGTTTCAAGGGTTACACGCTTCAGTGCCCGCACCATTGATTCTCAGGTGAAAGCCTTCTCAGTACTCTGTACCGAGGCCTTGCTCCGAAATATCGTTTGATGCTTGACACTGCAAGTCAAGGGAACTTCTTTAACCAAACTGAATTTGATAGGTTATCCCTTGTTGAGAATCCAGCTCAGAACAATAGTAACTACGGAGATGACTATGATCGCTCTGATAGAGGTGTTGGGGGAGATGGCGGTTTAAAGAAGGATTTAAAATCTTTTGAGGAAAAATTTGACAAATTCATTCTCTCTCAACAAGCAGCTGTCCATTATGTTGGTGATGTTGACGAGGAAAGCCAACCTCAACAAGAAGCAACTCAGGAAGAGTTGGCTTATGTGGG
>OVBE01001096.1:0-40070 GCA_900406425.1 Iberis pinnata
ATGTGATGTATGCACACTTTTAGACCTCATAATTGATGCTAATTGATATGTAAAATCATAATAATTCAAAGTCATCATAAAAGGCTAGGCTGAAGCGGCATGGATGAAGTCCCATGATAGTACCTATCACACCCATATATTGTGCTTTGGTCTTGTGAAGGTCTTGTTGTGGGTGCGGATCTCCGAGGATGGCATAGAGGATCAACGAGGCGGTCCAGTTGAAAATGGATGTTGGTTCGGTGGTTGAAGGTGGGTTTCTCTGGGCCGGGAAGGGAGAATGTGTATTTTGCCCCATCTTCGTTGTTGAAGCTGTAGATGTACTTGTAGCCGGATTCCTTTTTTTCTTTCCCAACTATAATCTGCATCTTGTAAAGATAGTTAAGGTTCATGAACTTTGGTGCGGTACTTTTGTGTGTAAGTGCAATGTTCGCCGCTTTCAAGATACGTGTTATCCATCCACCAATGCTCAATTGAGGAGTCGCATTGGTACGAGTCAATCCTAAAGTCTTAACTACTAACAATGCCTCCAAAAACTTCTTCATCGCGCTTGGATTGAGTCTTTTTAAGTCCTGAAAAAGTCCCTCGTTCTCCAATTATTCACGAATAATAAGACCAAGACCCAACTTGAAAAAATCTCAATTCACCCTCTTGGATAGTACCTCCTTCACGTCTTGAAGAAAATGAATGAGTAAGGAGCTTGTGGACATATCATATCGCAGGATGACGAATATTGGCCCCTTTAGTCTTAGTCGGAATGAATGTTCTTGAGCTAATGCATTTCCATATTAGTTCAGCTTCACCTACTACCGTTTTGAAATATTCTCCACCTTTGGTTATGAAACCATAGATCTCGGCCATTTTATTAAGGGTGATATAGTGAATTTCTCCATCCAAATCTTTAAATTTGCTTCGACCTCCACTGGTTTTTTGTCCCCTCACATCGTCGTGGTAATAGACTTTCAATGTTGCAAGGAACATGTACGTTCATTCCTTGTAAGATTCAAAACTCATGTTCAGGACACTGCTAATCCCCGTTCCATTCAAGAGTGACTCAACTTCATCATAAGTGCCGAGTGTTCTTAAAATGTTAGAATCCGAAAATAGAGATGCCATAAAAGCTGTATCCATAAGGGCTTCATACAATCCCCTCTCGGAAGGATTTCGTTGAAGATTTCTATCCATAGTAGCCCGAGGAGGAGGAGTTGGTTGTTGCAGAAATACAGGTTCATCAACATTACCTTTAATTTGTGTCGCGTTTCTACTTGTTCGTGATTGTCTACCCGATGGCTCATTGATTGTGATCCCGTCACTACTAATCACAGTTCCTGCTCTTGATCGCTCTTTGTTGCCTTCATCAACCGCAATGTATTTCCCTTTTTCTTTCTTTGTTGCTTTCTTGGTTGATGCCTTGGGTGCCATGAGTCCGTCCTACAAAACCAAGAAAATCAACATAAATGATTATGCTCATCCAAACTCAATCATCAAGATTCAATACTTTCCACTCAACATTCATCCATGATATTATGATTTAAATCCAAGGAATTTGAACAAGATTTTAAACAACCATTGATTTGAATCATTCAATTCTCTAATCACAAAGCTTAGACTCAAATTCAAAGACTATTAAGATTTTAAGAAATAATCAAGTTAGAGCTCACTAATCTAGCTAGCTTCTTGCATTTTGCTTAAATATAATTTCTAAACTCTTAATAAACCACAATCTACCAATTCTCCAAATTTTTCCCAAATTGCTCAAGAACCCTAATTTTTGAATTTGACAAAATCATGAAACTGAAGCTCATTCATTCAAGGAAATAGTAATGCACTTACTACCCAATGATTTTCTAAGGCTAACAAACAAGATTCAACCCTAAATTCCAAGAAAAATCAATCTCAATTTTCGGGTGAATAGTAACCTTCAAAAATTTAATGTTTTTACGCATACTTTGGTTTAGTGGATGGAAATGGAGATGAATGAATCAAATGAGTAATAGAAACCCGAAATATATCACGAAGAAGCTTCAAAATGGATCAAAAATCGAGTGAGAAATCAAAAGTTTTGAGTGAAGAGATTTGAATAATCGTGTGAGAGGAAGAAGTGGGGAAGAAAGGGGAAAAATTGGGTTAAAGTCTAAAAAATTTTCGCAAAAATTCAACCCGTACAAGTTTTCTCAAACCGGTACGTTAAACCGATACGAGATAAAATTTTTTATACCGGTTTGCACAAACC
Organism: Iberis pinnata; assembly: GCA_900406425.1. Classification (NCBI taxonomy): domain Eukaryota; kingdom Viridiplantae; phylum Streptophyta; class Magnoliopsida; order Brassicales; family Brassicaceae; genus Iberis; species Iberis pinnata. The sequence continues at coordinate 2,231 of OVBE01001096.1, forward strand.
GGTACCTTAAACTGGTAAGTGCAAATTTTTCTACATCGGTTTACGCAAACCGGTGCATCTCACAACGTGAGGTCTCTTGAAAATGAAGAGTCTATACCGGTTTGGTGCAAATCGGTGCATTAAATTGGTACTGTCTAATTTTTGTCTTCAAACCTGCAAAATTCAGCAGTATAACACATGCAAATGTCAACATACCTAAAGTGATACCAAATAAAATCTAAAAACTAAATAAAATACTCAAATTTAAAGGATATGTACAAGGATAACATGAGACTCCCTCTCAAGTGGGCTTGTTTAGAGTCTATAATCTTGATTTTGCTTTCGTTCAAGCTTGTGGTTCTTCAGAAAAAGATATTGGATCCCTTTCTTTGACGACTTCATTAGCCAAGTATCATTTCACCCTTGGACCACTAACAGTGAATTCTTCCCATCTTTTCTCAATAGAACAATTGCTCCATATGGACAAATCTCCTTAACCATGAAAGGGCCCGACCATCTTGACTTTAGCTTTCCAGGAAAAAGTTTCAACCTTGAGTTGAAAAGCAACACCAAATCACCAACTTCTAGCTCTTTGTTGATGATCTTCTTGTCATGAAAGCCTTTCTTCTTTCTTTATAGATCCTGGCGTTCTGATAGGCCTCAAGCATAATCTCATCCAATTTCCTAGTTGAAACTCCCTTTTCTCCTTGGCACTCTTAATGTCAATATTCAGCAATTTGAGTGTCCACATAGCTTTATACTCCAATTCAACCGGGAGATGACAAGCCTTGCCATAGAGAAGGTTGAATAGAGTTGTGCCTAATGGAGTCTTGAATGCGGTTTTATATGCCCACAAGGCATCATTCAACTTAGTAGACCAATCCTTCCTTGTTGTCTTAACCGTCTTTTCAAGAATGGCTTTGATTTTCCTATTCGATACTTTAACTTGACCACTTTCTTCAACAAGCTTTCAAACACTTTATTGATAAAGTGTGATCCTCCATCACTAATGACAACCTCTGGAATATCAAGCCGTGGGACTTGCAATGACCTCCACCCACTTTGACACATAGTCAACTACTACTAGGATGTAGATATTCCCATAAGAAGAAGGAAATGCTCCCATGAAGTTTATTTCTCATACATCAAAGATCTCAACCTTCATGATTGATTTTTGTGGCATTTCATTCATTTTCCCTATGTTGCCTGTTCTTTGACATGAGTAACACTTCAAGATGAAGTTGTGAGCATCCTTGAACATAGTTGGTCACCAAAACCCTGCTTGTAGAGCCTTAGATACTGTCTTGAATGTGTAAAAATGTCCACCATATGTTAAACCATGGCAATGTAGAAGAATCCCTTCAACCTCCTCTTTAGCAACACATATTCTGTAAAGCCCATCTTTATTCAAAGTATAAAGATAGGGCTCATCCCATAAATACCGTGTAATCTCTTTGAGGAACTTTTCTTTCGATATCCTTATAATCCTAGTGGATCTTTCTCACAAACCAGGTAGTTAACAATGTCTGCCAACCATGGTTCATTCCACCTGGCAACAGAAACTTCTCCAAGAGTATAACCTGGATCTTCAGCTTTGTTTAATTTGTTTATCTTTGGAGATATAGACATCAGTTATTCCTCAGGTAATGAATCATCAATAGGAATCTCGTCATCAACCCTCAATCTTGATAAGTGATCAACTACTCCATTCTCAATTCTTTTCTTGTCCCTGATCTCAAGATCGAACTCCTAAAGCAGCAAGATCCATCTCAGAAGTCTCGGTTTAGCATCTTTCTTGGCTAATAGGTGTCTTAAAGCATCATGGTCGGTATAGACAACGACCTTGGAACCAACTAAATAGGACCTAAACTTCTCGGATGCAAAGAAAATGACAAGAAATTCCTTCTCAGTTGTGACATACTTTACTTCGGTATGATCCAATATCTTGCTTGCATAGTAGATAACATGGAGCTTCTTGTCTTTCCTTTGACCCAGAACTGCTCCAACAACATAAATGCTTGCATCACATATGATTTCAAATGGCAAATCCCAATCAGGTGGTTAAACTATTGGGGGCACTTATCAACTCTTTCTTTATCTTGTTGATAGATTTAAGACACTTTTCATCAAAATTGAAATCGACATCTTTGCAAAAAAGTCTTCTCAATGGCCTAGCGACTTTTCTGAAGTCTTTTATATATGTCTTTTGCAAAACCCAGCGTGTCCCAAAAGCTTATGATTACCTTGATTGAGTTTGGTGTTGCAAGACTAGCTCAATCTTTTCTCTTTCAACTTCAATCTCATTCTCTGAAATTCGATGTCGTGGAACTATCCCATCTCTGACCATGAAATGGCATTTCTCCCAAATAAGTACTAGATGAGTCTCTTCACATCTTTTCAGAACCCTGCACAAATTGGACAAACACAAAGCAAACAAAGAGCCATACACAGAGAAATCATCTATAAAAACTTCAACCACATGTTCAATCAAATCAGAGAAGATAGACATCATGCAACATTGAAAAGTTGATGGGGCGTTAAATAACCCAAACGACATCCTTTGATAAGCAAATGTGCCATATGGGCATGTGAAAGTGAATTTCTCCTGATCTTGGGGATAAATGGTATTTGGAAGAATCCATAATACCCATCCAAAAAGCAATAATATGGATGATTGGCTAAACGTTCAAGCATTGATCAATGAAGGATAGTGGGAAATGATCTTTCCTAGTAGCAGTGTTAAGTTTTCGGTAGTCAATGCACATTCTATGCCCAGTTATAATTCTAATAGGGATCAATTCATCTTTGTCATTTTTCACTCCGGTTATACCACCATTTTTCGGAACTACATGGACGAGAGAGATCCAATTGATGTCCGAAATTGGGTATATAATACCGGCATCTAAGATTTTTAAGATCTATTTCTTGACCACTTCTTTTGGTTCGGGCTCAATCTACGTTGATACTCAATAGAAGACATAGACTCATTTCTAGGTGAGTTCTATGCATGCACAAAGTTGGGGAAATCCCCTTAATGTCATCTAAAGAATAATTTATTTCTCTCCTATACTTCCTTAATTCACAAGTTAAGTCATCAATCTCATCAACACTCAAATCATCATTCACTATAACTGGTTAGTAGAGTTAGGGCCACAAAATACAAACCGGAGGCCTTTAGGTAAAGGTTTGAGTTCTACCTTAGGAGCCTTGAGCTCACTCCAATCCTCATTAGAACTAAACTTACAAATGCTAGCTTCCCTTTCAGAGTTAAGTGAATTGATGCAAAGTTGTCTCGAGTGTGGCGCATCTTCAAACTCGACCTCCTCTAGTATGGTGTCATGAGAATCATGCCTTTTTCCAATCTCTTCTACTTCAACATTGAGAGCTCTTCGTTCATTGGGCTCAATCTTTAAAGCTAATTGCAAAGCGTCTTTAGCATCTAGCTCCTCCAATTATTCATTTGCAAGATCATCCATTGTCTCTACATAGAAGACTTGGCCATCGATTGTTGGCTTTTTCATGATCTCCTTGATGTCACATTGTTGCACATAATCTTTGCCTAAGTGAAAATCAATATTTTCCCTTCCTTACATCAATGATGCCTCCTACAATTTCCAAGAATGGTCTTCCAAATCTGAGTGAATCTTGTGGTTCCTCCTCTATCTCAAATACTACAAAATCAGTACAAACTTTTCTGTTTCCTAATCTCATTGGGAGATCCTCCAACATACCAATTGACACTCTTACAAACCTATTGGCCAGCACCAGAGAGATCCTGTAAGGTTTAAAAGAAAAGAAGCCAAGTTTCCTAGTAATAGCGTATGGAATCAAACTAACACTAGCACCAAGATCACACAAACATCTTTCAAAAGTAAAAGACCCTAAAGCACAAGAAAGAGTAAAAATCCCCGGGTCTTCAAGTTTGTTTGGAGAATTGTCCATTTTGATGATTGCACTACACTCCTTTGAGATTATAACCATTCCTTCAAAGTCTTTAGCTTCTTCTTAATTGCATCTTTCAGAAACTTGTTGTAATGAGGTACACGTATGAAAGCATAAATGAGAGGCATAACAATTTTAACCTCCTTCATTTGCTCTTCAAATTGATCTCTATACTTCTCCATTATTTTCTTCATGAATCAAACCGGAAATGGAAGCTTTGATTCATAAGAAGGTGGCTCATAAGCCGGCGCCTTTGGTGTAGAGTCTTCACTAGCTGCTTTCCCTTTTCCCTTAGAGTCAACCATTTTCTCTTGGGATGGTTTCTCAACCACAATCTCTTCACATGAGTCATCATCATCCTCAATGGAAATTACCTTCCCCCATCTTGCTTTTTAGTATCCTCAATAAGAACTCTTAGAGGAAATTCATTACCACTCTGGAGTGTGATGGCATTGATGTACTTCTTGGATTTGGTTTCAGGTTTACCAGGAAGTTGACCCATTGGTCGCTTTGAGTTTGAAGTGATTTGAACCACTTGATTATCCAAAGCCTTCAAATGAGAAGCCACACTTTCAATCTTTGCATGTAGATCATTAGTTTTAGCGTTGATGTCTTTCTCGAATACCCCAAACTCAATGGAATTCTTTCCTTGTCCCTCTAAAAGTTGTCTCAACAACTGATTAGTTTGATCTTGAGCATTGGAAGAAGAGGAACTTCCTTGAGAATGTTGTTGTGTAGCTTGAGGGTTAGAAAAACCGGACGGTTTGTTGAAATATTGTTGCTTCTGTTGAAAACCGCCTTGGTTGTTAAACTGAGGCTTTGGTTGAAACCCGCCTTGTTGCTGATGCTTCGGAGGATAGACTTGGTCTTGTGGATTGGCAACATTGGTGCTGTGATATGAGAGATTCAGATTCTATTGGTAGTTTCTGTAGCCTTGGTTGTAACCTTGATTACCTACATAAGCTAATTCCTCATGAGTAGCTTCCTGTTGAGGTTGGTAATCCTCTTGGACACCACCAATAAAGTTGACAGCTCCTTGTTGAGAAAGGATGGATTTGTCAAATTTGTCTTCAAGATATTTCAGATCTTTCTTATAGCCACTATATCCTCCAAAAATTATGTCAGAACGATCATAGTCTTCGCCGTAGTTATTATTAGAGTCATATTCTCAATAAGTAATAAGCCATCAGCCTTAGTCCGGTTAAAGAAGTTCTCCTGACTAGCAGTATCAAACATCAACTTGTACTTATGAGCAAGGCATCTGTATAAGGTGCTGAGAAGGTTGTCTTTGAAGAAATCATGATGCAAGCATTAGAGCGTGTACCTTTTGAAACGTTCCCATGCTTTCCCAAAAGACTCATTTCCTGTCTGCACAAATCCTGATATCTCATTCCTAAGTCTTGCTGTTCTTGATGTTGAGAAAAACTTGGTGAGAACCGCCTTCTTACAAGCGTCCCAAGTGTCAACTGAAGCTGTGAGAACATTCTTCTCCCATGAATGTGCGTTCTCGCCCAAAGAAAAGGGAAACAATCGAAGCTTGAAAGCATCTTTGGTCACACTGTTTATCTTGACAGTGTTGCACAACATATCGAAAATTTCTAAATGATCCAAAGGATCCTCCATTGGTAAGCCATGGAACCTGTTGGATTGAACCATGTTGATGACATTGGACTTGATTTCGAAGTTGTTGTTGGCAATTGGGGGTGGATGAATGTTTGTGCGTTGGGCATGAGAGTTAGGGGGCATCAATGGCACAAATGGTTCATCCAACATTATGGTGTCCTCCAGGATTGTTGTTGTTCTGATTATCCATCTCCAAATCCAAGCGACGAATATGATCTAAGCGTTCTTGTTCGCGTTTTGTCTTGGTGTTCTGGCATTCTAGCGTGTGGATATCTTCAACGATTGGAATCGGATTTGTAGGGCCACTTTTTCTCAGGTTCATACACCTGAAGTGCACAAAAGAAGAAAATAGAGATATTAGCAAAATAAATGAAATTGGGCTTAGTCCCAAACAAATTCAGAGTATTAATGGTTAAGCTATATCCTAAAATGGAAACAACGCTAACTTGATAAACAAGAATTTGCCAATGTCAACACACTATTCCTATAGAATTTCATTCAGTCTAAGCTATAAGATTTAGCATTTGTAACATTCAACTATGCAAAAACAAACAAAATCAAACAAAAGTCAACATAATTAACAAAATTCAACTAAAATGTAAACTTAACATGAATTTCATCGAACACCTGTCGGGTAATAAACTTTTCTATATTCTAGATTCAATCGATCAAGTCAAATCTAGCATTAAGAGAATATACTGCATGAAGATTTAAGAAAACTAAATCCTAAACAAAATATTTCATCACTTAATCAACCTAATCTACCTAACCTTTTGCTTATTAAGGAACTACTCACTAATCATTGAGAAAACACAAAATCCAAGATTAGAGATGTGTTGAATCATGATTAGAAGAAGATTTGATCAGATAAACGCAATCAAAACAAGAAATCAAACACAAAATAGGCTTAAATTCAAAAGGATTACAAAGTGTACTTAAGATAAAATTTAAACTCTCAAAATTATGTTTAAAAGCTTATATATTATCCTAAAAAGAGAATGGGTTTGACCCAAAATAAATGGGTTTGATCCAAAATAAATGGGTCAACCAAAATAAAAATAGGTCTTGTCTTGAAAAAGGTAAGAAAATGTTGACTTTTTTACGCATACCGGTTTGCACAAAATGGTGCAAGAAACCGGTATGAGTCTTCGAGCAGGTTTACCGGTTTGCACAAACCGATTCAACTAAATGCGTCAGGTCTCTAGATTCTGAAAAATTAATACCGGTTTGATGCAAACCGGTACAGTCTTCAAATTTCTTTTCTTCTTCAATACCGGTTTGCTCCCCCCGGTGCATCAAACCAGTATGGCCTTCGCGCTATCCTTTTTGCATATTTTGAGATCCTTTTTGATCTTTTTTCATCTGTTTTGATTCCAATTCAGCTCCACACTTCTTAAACACCTGAAATACGCAATAATATGCAAAATGCGACCTTTTTAGACCTAAATGCAAGCTAAAGAACCTAGAATAGAATCAAAATCAATGTTAAAAGCATAAAAGGCAAATATATCATCATTAGTCGTCAGTCAATGGTAGCCCTGGTCTTCGACACTGGCGTAAGCCCATGGCCAAGAAAAAACTGTCCTTGCTGCCTAAAAAATTTTAAATCCATTGTTTTAAGCCTTCCACCTATGGTTCCTCTTTCGCTCCTCTTTCTAAGCCCCCTTTGTTGTATTCTCTAAGGATCAGGTTAGCTCCTCGGACCTTCCTCTCGCATATACTCCAGTTGACAAGACCTTCTTGTCTTTGAATTTTACCAAGTTGGACTCGGATCTGTGCATTTCTTCAGAAATTCTAGACCAACTCGACTCAGCTCTTGCATCTAAACCAAAGAGTAATTCGATTATGGACCCATCCTCTACTGATAGTATCCTGCTCTGAATGGAGTCCAACCACTACTTACCTAGTATGAAAGAGTGAAGAAACTTCACAGTCCATAACCAAAAGGGTGACCCGTTCACCCTTGATTCTGGTGAGCTCTGCGTTGATATACCAAATGTGTTATCTTTAGGAATAGTCACAAGTGATGATATGATCCTCCCTTGATGATCGATGTTTTGAAGGTGGAGTATAGGCTAAACTGAATGGAAGCAGGGGAATTGCAGAATGATGGAATGAAGGTAGATGATATGGACATGATAAACAACAAAGGAATAGAGATCCTTTAAAGTTTAGATAGAGGATTCAAGGATATCATACTCAAGAACCAGATAGACCTTAAGAATCACTCTACAAGGGGTTTACTTTGGAATCACTACTTAGCAGAATCTTAATCACTTAAATTAAGAGAACACTCTTTCTTATCTCAAACTTGCTTAAATAGAACCAAATGGCATGGCCTCACATATAAAGAAAAGAAAGTGACTCTTAGACTTTAATACTTAAAATAAACGCACAAGTTTGAACATATTTGAATTTTAAAGAAAAAGCTCTTATTTTCATGCAAATTATGTCTTGGCCTTGGTTCTTCATGATCAAACAATTGAACAATTACGTAGTGAACCAATTACCTCATTAAAAACTAAACTTGAAAACCCATTGAGACAAAACAAAGTATGGGAAAAAGAGTACAATTGGAAACACTAACTCAATTGTTGATCATTGGTTTGGATGCATAAGATAGTTGTATGTATCACATCCCAACCTGAGTCATTGGAAGTATTCCAAGAATGGAATAAATTAATGAAATAGCTCCAGCAAGCTTCTTGGTCCTGGCTCTAGTCATTGGTCTTTCTTGAATCTCCATAGCATCCTCTAGTTCAAGCATTGCATCCTCAGCTTCAAGCATTGTCACCCTAGCCCCTTGAGTGTTGCTCCTTAGAATCACATCATCCTCTCCCTCTTGAAAAGGATTTGACCTCAAATTAAACTCATCTGCAACATAAGGAATAATATCAGCAATATTAAAATTATTACTCACTAGGTACTTACCTTAAAGATCCAACTTGTAAGAATTGTCATTGATATTGTGTAAGATTTTAAAAGGACCATCAATCCTTGGCATAAGATTTGATTTTCTTTATGCTGGAAATCTCTGCTTTTGTAAATGAAATAAGGTCTCCTTCCTTGAACTCCATTTGGCGTCTTCCTTTGTTTGATATTTTTAGCATACTGCTTGGTTTTTGCCTCAATGTTCCGCCTTGTCTTTTCATGTATCTTCTTGATCACTTCAGCCTTCTTCATTACATATGTACTTATTATTTCACTCAAAGGTAAAAGCATTAAATCCAATGGAGACAAAAGATTAAAACCATAAACTATCTCAAAAGATGAACACTTAGTAGCATAATGTACATCATAGTATTTTTTTTTTTTAAAAAACCTTAGAAAGATGTCTAGGGTTTTGGAAACTAGGGTTTTGGATGAGAATGATGCGATGATGGTGGATGTAGTTGTGAAGCAGCGACCGCCGGACATTGTAGAACCAGCGAAGAGGGTGTCATGGGAGCAGAATGTTGCAGGAAGTAATAGTGGTGGCATGCCGGTCCCTGAATCCATTATAAACAACAAGTTTGTAGAAGTGAGACTCAAGTTGTGTTTTCCCAATGGTAAAGGAGGAGAGCCGGAAGTGACTATTGAGGGTGATGTGCTTGAAGCTATAAATGTGTTATGGAAGAAGTGCATGATCGTGAAGGTATTGGGGAGGATGGTTCCTCTTACGATTTTATCAAAACGATTGAGGGAGCTTTGGAAACCGAGAGGGAACATGAACGTACTGGATTTACCTCGAAACTTCTTTATGAAAGATTTGATGAGGAGGAAGAATATTTGGCATCCCTTAGAGGTGGTCCATGGAAATTGTTTGGGTTCGGTTAATTAATATCCCAATGAACCTTTATCATCGTGCGATATTAATGGGCATTGCAAAAGGGATAGGTACACCAGTAAGGGTAGACATGAAGACTTTAAATTTCGAGAGAGCCCGTTTTGCTCGCGTCTGCGTTGAAGTTGATTTAAAAGCTCCTTTGATTGGAACTATCTTGATCAATGGTGAACGCTATTTCGTCTCATATGAAGGGTTAACTAATATCTGTCTAAAGTGTGGTATTTATGGTCACACGTTGCATGGGTGTTCGAAGGAGGTGAGTGTGAGTCATATGACTAGCACATGGGATAAAGCTAAACCGTTGGTTGTAGATAAGTCTAAAGCTTCTCGGCCTAGTGAGGAAGTGGCAAAAGATGATTTTACTTTGGTGGGTCGACAAGGTGTTGGGGCTCATTTAGTCAATTTTAGATCTAAAACTATTCGTAATAATGGAGCACATGAGGGTGCTACGTAGGGAGATGGTTCTCATGTTGGTCACACTAAAAACCAGCAACACTGAAGTGGTGAATAGTTTTGGTGCGTTGGAGAAGATCTCGGGTCCACAAGAGTAGAGTAAGGACAAAGTAATAGTGGTGGAGAATAAAGAGAATGTAGTACCTAATCACCCTTTGAAGGTGGATGCGAGTGTAAGGAATGACAAGGTGAGCTTTGGGAATTCTAGTGATAAGTTGAATAGTCGTGATGGCTTACGTTTTAAGGGGAATGGGACAAGGAAACATATTGATAGATTTGGAGCCCATAACGTCATGAATAAGCCAAGTAAATGTTAGGTTTTTGGCTTGACTAAAGGAGAGCTGGAAAGATCTGTATCGGGAAAGAGGCTAAGGGTAGAAAGTGTTATGTTCAGACGGCAAGGTGGAGTGTTTGGTGTTGATAACAATTTAAACCAAGTGATACAAGGTGGAGTCTTTGGAGCCAGCAAAAATGTAAGTCAAATGACTCTTGGTGGAGATGTTGGTGTAGACAGAGCCTTAAACCAAGTGAGCCAGGGGTTGATCGTACCGATGACAAAAATAGCTAAGGTAGAATCTGTTGATAAGGTGAGTAGGGAGATGATACTAGAGACTTCTCCATCAATGGATGGAACAAAGAATCTCTCGACATAATACCTTGCCCCGATAGTTCGGTGCTTGATTGAAATATTTAAGATGAATTGTATTTTGTGGAATTGCTGGGGGGCCAATAAACCTACGTTTCGAAGGTCGATTTGGTATATGTTGAAGAGATTTAAGTCGGATATCTTGCTGTTGTTTGAAACTCATGCTGGGGGGGGGGATAATGCAAGTAGAATTTTGTCGTGGTTTGGGACTAGAGAACTCTTTCCGAGCTGATGATATTGGTCAAAGTGGTGGTATTTTTCTATTGTAGAGATCAGAGGTAGGAGATATGGTGATTGTGCACTCATCTAGTCAGTATATTCATGCGAAAGTGACTCTTAGTGAGGTTGTGACTCACTTTATCATGGTGTATACAGTACCTACGGCGAGTCGGAGAAGTGGCTTATGGTAGGAGTTACATGAGAGGATTGGTAGAATTCAAGATCCGGTTATTGTCGATGGTGACTTTAACTCGATAGTAAGACTAGATGAAATGACTAGGGGGAGTGGTACGTTGTCGGCAGATTCGATATCATTTGGGGAATGGATAAGTAACTCTCACTTGATTGACATGGGCTTTATTGTTAATAGATATACATGGAGAAGAGGACATACAGAGAGTACGTATATGGAAAAGAGGCTAGATCGTGTATTATGTTGTGGTCAATTGCGGTTGAAGTGGCAAGAAGCAACAATCACACATCTCCCGTATCTTGCTTCAGACCATTCTCCCTTGTATTTACAGATTATCCCGGAAGGTGTTCAGGATTCTCGTCGTTGTCCTTTTAGGTTTGAAGCGGCTTGGATGTTACATGAGGGTTTCCGTGAGCTTGTCTCTAATCATGGAATCCGCATGTTGCTACGCCAATTGCTCTGCGTCAGTTGGAACGTAAATTGAAAACCTGGAATAAATAGGTGTTTGATCATGTGATGACAAAGAAGGCTAAGCTGGTTAAAAAACTCTCGGATACTCAAGCTTTACTTGATATAAAATCCATCAGATGCGTTATTAAAGAAGGAAGTAGATCTTAGTAAAGATTTGGACTTGTTTTTAGAGCAGGAGGATATGTTATGGTGCCAAAAGTCGAGAGAGAAGTGGGTTACCTCGGGTGATAGAAACACCAAATTTTTTCATACTTCGACGGTTATTCAGCGTACAAGGAATGATATTGAAGCTCTCAAAGATGATAATGGGACCTGGGTTACGGAGAGACAGGACCTTGAACGCTTGGTGGTAGGGTACTATAAGAAACTTTACTTCTTGAATGATGTTGAAGCTGTTGTTGATAGGCTCCCGATTGCCGGTTTTAAAAAACTAAGTGTGGAGCAACTTCAGAAACTGACTGTGCCGTTTACAGCAAGCAAATTTGAGAGAGCATTGCATAGTATGGGTCGTTTAAAGGCTCCTGGGACTGACGGTTTTCAACCAATTTTTTATCAGGATTGTTGCGGTGTAGTTGATTCATCGGTATCGAGGCTGGTTTGGGAGTTCTTCAACTCAAGTGTATTACCAGATGGTTTGAATGATGTGCTGGTTGTGCTAATCGGGAAAGTAGCAAAACCAGAAAGTATTAAGCACTTTCGTCCAATTAGCTTGTGCAATGTTTTGGTCAAGATAATTACGAAGACTCTTATGTTGCGACTCCAAGATGTTATATTGACTCTAATAGGCCCGGCTCAAGCTAGCTTTATTCCAGGTCGTTTGAGTACGAATAACATTGTGGTTGTTCAAGAGGCGGTCCATTCTATGCGGCGTAAAAAAGGCAAAAAGGGATGGATGTTATTAAAGCTTGACTTCGAGAAAGCCTATGATCGGATAAGATGGGACTTCTTACAAGATTGTTTAGTGGCTTGTGAGTTACCATATCAATGGAGGAATTGGATTAAATAATGTGTTGAAGGACCATCGATGAATATTCTATGGAATGGGGAGAAAACAGAGTCATTTAAGCCAGCTCTTGGTTTATGGCAAGGAGATCCGCTATCACCGTATCTCTTTGTTATTTGTATTGAGAGACTTTGTCATATGATTGAGACTGAGATTGAACAGAAAAGATGGATCCTGATTCACTTATCTTGGGGTGGGCCATTAATCTCTCATATTTGCTTTGCAGACGATCTTATCTTATTTGCTAAAGCCTCGATTAGCCAGGTGCGGGTTATCCGGAGTGTCTTGGAGCGATTTTGTAATGCATCGGGTGAAAAGGTTAGCTTAGACAAGTCTAAGATCTTCTTCTCTAGTAATGTTCATTGTGATTTGGAGAGAAGGATAAGCGAGGCAAGTGGGATTAAGGTGAATCGTGATTTAGGCAAGTATCTCGGCCTTCCGATCATTTATAAAAGAATTAATAAGGATACGTTTGGAGATGTGTATGAGAAGGTTTCATCGAGGCTTGTAGGCTGGAAAAGTCGAACCTTGAGCTTAGCGGGGAGGGAAACGTTGGCAAAATAAGTATTGGTGTTTATCCTGGTACATACGATGAGCTTTATCTCCCTACCTTGTTCGATACTTGAAAAGCTTGATAAGCTAACACAAAGTTTCATTTGGGGAAGTTCTCCGGAGAAGCGAAGACAACATCTAATTAGTTGGGATCATGTGTGTAAGCCTAAGTGTGATGGTGGGCTTGGTTTTCGGAAAGCTGCTGATATGAATCTGGCCTTATTGTCTAAAGTAGGGTGGAGATTATTACAGATTAAAGATGGTTTATGGGGAGCTTTACTACGTAATAAGTATCATGTTGGTGATGTTCATCAAGCGGATTAGCTCAAGCCTAAGGGCACGTCGTCACCACTTTGGAGGTGTGTAATGATGGGACTGAGTAAGGTAGTACTACCGGAGCTGAGTTGGGTTATCAGGGATGGGAGACGGACTCATTTCTGGTCTGATAAGTGGCTTATACGGAGGCCGCTTTCAGATAGTGTGTGAATTTTGGAGGGATGAGCAGGTTGGGATTGGGACTTAATCCGACCTTTTGTTGCTCCCGAAGTCATTTTACGATTAGCTTGCTTGGTAGTCGATACAGTGACAAACTCTATGGACCGTATCTGTTGGAGTGCTAAATTTAAACGTGAGTTTTCCGTTTCATCAACTTATGAAATCATTACTCTATCACATGTTTCTGGTCAGTGTATGAAAGGTTTTTTCGATCGTATTTGGAACTTGGTTGCAACAGAGAGAGCTAAATACTTTCTCTGGCTTGTTGCAAATCAGCGTGTTATGACAAATTTAGAACGAATGAGACGGCATTTATGTGACTCTTCTCTTTGTCAATTCTGTAAGTCATGTGAAGAATCTTTGATCCATAGTTTACGTGATGGCCCGAGTATTGCAGGGATTTAGAATAGGATAGTCCCTAGACATAGCCGTAGAGTGTTATTTACGGACTCTCTATTAAATTGGCTGTTCAAGAACTTGGGAGATGAGTCGTTGGTATTGGGCATACGATGGTCGACTTTGTTTGCAATGACGGTTTGGTGGGGCTGGAAACGGCGTTGTGGGAATGTATTTGGGGAGTTAGCTCGATGTAGAGATAAGACTCGGTTTGTCGAGGATAAAGCACGTGAGGTTTGGGTTTCTCTTAATAATTCCCGAAGTCAAGGCTCGTCCCGGGTAAGAGTCGAAAGATTGATTTCTTGGAAGTGTCCAGCTTCAGGTTGGTTCAAATTGAATAGTGATGGTGCATCACATGGTAACCCGGGAGATGCTACATCAGAGGGAGTTGTCCGTGATTTCGAGGGTCAATGGTGTACGGGTTTTGCTTTGAATTTGGGTATTTTCACCGCTCCCCCCTAGCGGAACTATGGGGAGTGTACTATGGGTTATATGTGGCTTGGGAGAATGGGGTGAGAAGACTTGAGGTGGAGATTGATTACGAGATGGTGGTGAGTTTTCTTCAGTCGGGTATTGGAGAAGATCATCTGCTATCTTTCCTAGTACGCTTGTGCTATGCCTTTTTATCAAAGAACTGAATTTTTCGGGTTTCACACATTCACAAAGAAGCTAATCATCTAGCATATGTACTAGCTAATCATGCCTTTACTTTACCATTAGGATTTCATGCTTTTGGGACTAGTCCGAGTTTGTTTCGTCTATTATGTTTGCAAATTGTGCTAGTTTTGGTACTGCTAGGCAAATTTTGATGTAATCTTTTTATTCTATTTAATCTTTACAGGCGGGATTTTCTCCATGTGCCTTACCAAAAAAAAAGAATGTACATCATAGTTATAGGCAAATTCAACATGCAGCAAACAATCTTTCCAACTCTTTAAATTCTTCTTAATCAATGCCCTAAATAAAGTAGATATAGTCTTACTGACTACTTCTGTTTGTCCATCCGTTTGAAGGTGGCAAGTTGTAGAAAATAATAGTTTAGTGCATAGCTTACCCCCACAATGTTTTTCAAAAGCAGCTTAGAAACTTAGCATATCTATCTGAAACTATAGTCCTAGGCATTCCATGTAGTCTAACTATTTTCTTAAAGAACATATATGCAACATTCATAGCATCATCAGTATAATATGGTATTAAGTTTCAAATGCACCTTGCCACACCTGAACCGAAATCAATCTAATTATGTGAAAAAGTATGATTGATCTAACCTAAAATTAATTTTACAATAGGATATTGTCTAAATTAATAGATAGGAAAACTATTTTTTCATTGTAATATGTGAGTAAATCTCATATTAAAAGTTATATATATATATATATTTGAGTAATATGTAGAATATGTAAATTAGTTAGCTATTTTTTAATTGGTTGTGAGTTGAAAACTGATAATACAAATTAATCAATAGATATAGAAGTTTTTGTTGAAGACCAATAGATTGATGTTAGCAGATGAATATCACTTGTAGATCTTGCTTGGAAAAACTCTAGTTATCAAAGGGGCTAGCATATATAAAGCAGCTAGAAATTTTAAGTTTTATATATTATAATAACATAAATTTTAAGTGGTGGTCACTAAGCATTTAGCCAATATTTAAAGACGGTCTCATGGTGGTGGAGAACCAATGACCGCCCATGTGTATGGTTCCACCCCTAGCTTTTCTCTCTGTTATGTGTTATTATATAATTTTGTTAGTATCTTTTTAATTGATAATTAATTTTGCTTCCCCTTTCTAAATGTTTTTTGGCCATTTTTCTTTCCCTCTTTGTCTACTTGAAAAACTCCTGAATCTTGCAGTTCTCAAACTTACTTTTTCGTCTTAGGATGTGGGATTATTTTTCATAAATGAATAGAAATGCAGAAGTTTATATATTAAAAAGCATGCGATTGACGTTCCAAAGAGAGACTATATACACTAGAAGTTTAAGGTCATTTTTTATTTTGGAAAATAGCGATAGATAACCAAATTATTTCTTAAAATTAGTTTTTCCTCACCTATTACTAGACTAACTTTGTCTATCTTGTCAGAATGTACAATATATTCATGAGCGAGTGCCTTAGTCAGGTGGTTTGTATACACGTTGCCTCGCTCACTTTCGAGAGTTCGACTCTCCTACGCATATATGCAATTTGAGTTATTTGGGCGGTCCGTTGTGCCTAGTTCTAAGTCGGCAAAAAAATACAATATATTCATATTTGTTTTCTCTTTTTGTTTATTTAAATGAATTGGAAGTTCTACCCACTTTTCTATTTTTCTAATTAAATCATATAAATTCAAATAATAAAAACATAAAATTTTATCCAAAAAAAGATATTTTTTTCTATAAATCCAATATGATTAAAATTATGTAAAATGGACTTATATTTATTAAATAGTGAACAGTGAATTTGTGTTTTAGTGAAATATAAAACGCCTTATCTTTTTGTTCTAAGTTTTGGTTTTATGTTTTGAGGTTTAGGGTTTATATTTTAGGGTTCATGGTTTATATCTTAAGCGTTTTGGGTTTATATTTTGAGGTTTTGGGTTTATATTTCGAAGGCTTTGAGGTTTATATTTTGGATTTTCGGGGTTTATATGAGTTTATATTTTAGGATTTAGGATTTATATCTTGAGGTTTAGAGTTTATATACATAAGTAGTCCGACTATTTTGTTAGAGTAGTCCGACTATTTTTAGGTTTATGTTTCACTAATCACTATTTAAAAAATATAAGTCCGTTTTAAATAATTTTAATTATGTTAGATGTATACAAAAAGTATGTTTTTTAAACAACATTGTGTGATTCAATTAATTGAACTTTGATGTTTTAATTTATAAATAGAATAAGGGGGTTTAGTTTCCAAAAAAAAGAGAGTTAATATGTATGATTTATCTCTGTCAAACGCGTGAGAGGGTGAGATAGAAGGGGTACAAATGAGATAAGTAAGATGTATAAAATTTGAAAAACTAATAATATTGTCCAATGGTTAGTTTATATTAGAGAAAAAACCTTAAAAATATTCAAATTCTTTAAAATTTACCTGTTTAATACACTAACTTATTTCGTTGCCATATTAATTCTCGTACTTTCAGTTGTTGTCATTTCAATTTCCAAACAATTTAAAATTGAAATTTTATCCAATTTCCTTAAATTATCTTAACAACTCTCCATTAGTTTTAATAATGACGTGATTAATAGCTTTTAATTTTTCCCTTTTACCCTCGTTTACTAAATTTCTTCTCCTCCGTGAAAGATACTCTCTCCTCTGTATTCCTACGTCACAACAAACTGCAATCCCTAATCAATGAAAGAGGATATCCTAACTAGTTTCTCATATGGGAAGAAGAGCTTCCGTCACTAGAAGAACTTATCTCTATCTCTAAATCTCTAATCACTCCTCATCTAGCTCTCGCTTTTCTAATCGAAGCTCATCATCCTATTGAACCGAAGAAAACCAACGAGATTTAATTATCACCAGAAACTTAATTTACCGCTCTTTCTCCGCCGATGATTGTTCCAAGTAATTATGTAAGAACGAGTAAAAAATAAAGGAAAAGAAGAACATGATTTTTTGTGCTGAATGTTGATTATAATAAAAAAAAAACAAGAAGACACTAATTTCCAACAACTCTTTTTATTCAAGAACTATCAATAAAAATACAAGGTTTTTTTATTTTGTATGACAAGTTATTCTTCCAATATACTTGTGCCTAAAGAAAGTCCTATATACTGTTTCTACTCCACGACCTTACACAAAGTTTAAAACTCTCAAACCTTAACCTTAAAGAATTCTCTTTTAAAAGCGGCACCTTATACTCTATCGAACTTCTGCTTATATAAGACCATCAACCCTAATTCCAACATCATTTTCCTTTTTGACACAACTTCCTTTTCTTCTCATCTTGCGATATCTTGTTTTCTTTTTTCAAGTCTTTCCATTTTTCAGCTCCAACCACAATAATTGTCTTTCAACAAGTTTCCCGCGCCTTCAGTCCTGATGTTACCTCAACTTCAGACTCAACATGTTTTCCGCATCTTCAATCTCCCCCTTTTTGAGTGAGTTTGATAACCAAGCAACCCCTGCAAGTCAACAACACAAAACATACATGCACAGAGTAGACTAATCGAGAAATGTTCCAAACACCAAAATATCAATAGTCATAGACAACCTTAAGCACATGCACATGGTTTAGGTTCAAACAACAACCAAAAACAACAACAAAAAGAAATGGTCTTAACAAAACACGCCAATGACAATCATTAAGTCATTGTTCCGCATCTATGTCCTCAACATTCTGATCCCGGTTAACCTAATCTCTCCCTGCTTGGTAGCAAAACTCAGTCAAAAATACTCAACAGATAGTGAAAACATATCGGAGTAGAAGACTTACCTGCATTAAGTGCTTATTGAAGAACATGAATAGCCTGAACAATTGCCTGACGAAGTGAGTCAGGATTGCCATAAGGAGTGCCCAAACGAGGGTCCATACGATAGATTGGCAAGGTGTTGAGGTTAACAGGGTGCCAGTGTTGTAGCAGCCTGAAGATCAGTAAGGAAAATGGCAGGTAAAACTTGATGTTGGGTTCATATCCTCGCTGCAAAATTTGATGATAGACCATACGCCCAAAATCAATAGGAATACCATGAAAAATTCGATAAATGAGACGGGCA
Organism: Iberis pinnata; assembly: GCA_900406425.1. Lineage (NCBI taxonomy): Eukaryota > Viridiplantae > Streptophyta > Magnoliopsida > Brassicales > Brassicaceae > Iberis > Iberis pinnata. Next base: position 20,738 of record OVBE01001096.1, read on the forward strand.
CAAGAAACATTCTTGTAGGTGGTGTTCTTGGTGGGAAGCCAGTTAAGAAAACAGATTTTGTACAAAGCAGCTTTGTCAGGAGCAAGATGAAGGATCTTCAGATCAGACCAGGAAGTGACAACCCCATCAGACAGAAACGCTGCAAGGGAGTTTTCAGATACCGCATTGGCATATGCTTCAAATGCTCGGTCATCAAAATTAGCAAGTCCAAGAGCCTGATTGATGTGAATAACCGAGAATGCATATGAGTGACCGTGAACCTAGATCAGCATTGAGGTGAGATCAGTGTGTTGAAAAGGCATATGTGCCCAGAACTCACAGACAACTTGGTGAATAAAAATCAGGTAACCCAACATATTGTGTTCAAACAGCCAAAAGTCTGAATCAAGGATTCAAGATGTGCAGGAAGAACTGTGAGATCTACATTGCGTTCAGTCAGGAGAGAAATTTTAGTGAAGATGCCATTCCGTGTCTGAGACAGATCAGAGAAGAAGCGAGCCATATCAAAGAGAGGTGATGGAGCACGTATCATAGTGCGAGACCTTGTGCGTCGAGAGTGTTGACCAGGAGCAAATGAGCGGCGCTTGGGGCGAGAATGTGAAGCAGTAGCAGTGGTTGATAAACAGAGGATTTGCTAATCTTATGTCTAGCAAATACTTAAGTTTAATTATGTCATTAAAGTACTTAAGATATCATCCAATTCAGGTAAAGTTCAACTCATTAATCCTATGTGAATCATGCTTAGTCTATGCCATTAAGAGTGTTGGTTTAAACATTCAAACATGCACAATTTAAAAAGTCAAAGAAAAGTCAACAATTCAAAAGTCAATAGTAATTAGGAAAAAGTCAACATAAATTTAAACTTGAAAATTCAAAGGTAAAAGACTAAGTGAATGGTTTAGGTAATTGATTTGGGTGATCAAATGAATTCATGCGGTGTCTATTCTATCTATTAACCTAACCCTTGGTCTAAATTCCAAAACCTAGACTAATCCACTTTCATGGCACTAATCATTTCCCTAATTATGCAATTTAAACAATCTCTTGGAAAACTACACAATTAAGAAGCATTAAGATCCAATTTATCTTAACCACTAAACTAACTAACACAATGTCTTGGCTAGGTCTCATTTAGCTTATAGAGATTGGTTCCGACATTTTGTCGAACACCTTTCGGGCGCAAAACTCCTAACTTCTAGAAGTGAGAGATCAATTCAATCCTAGCATTAAAGGCATCAACTATAAAAAGACTTATAAATTACAAGTCTTAAACACCACAATCCTTCATCTAATTCCCTACATCTACCCAAGCATTCACTTAAAGATCACTACTCACTAATCATAGAGATATCACAAAATCTTATGAAAGATGTGTGATAAGACATGATTAGAAGCAGATTTGGAAATGAAAATAACAATCAAAAGCAAGAAATCAAATTCAAAAAAGATTAAGATCCAAAAAGTTTACAAAATGTTCTTAGGAAAATAAAGCTTAGTCCCCTAAATATTAGGGTAAAAGCTTATATAGTAATGCTAAAAACCATTGGGTTAACCCAATACACTTGGGTTAACCCACTAAAAATTGGGTCAAAATAGTCAAAATGTGAATAAAAATGTTGACTCAGACAACCACATCGGTTTAGCATGGCCGATGTGGCTGCATCGGTTTGCGTTGGCCGATGTGGTTGGCCGCAGCTAGCTCCTGCCGGAATCATCACTTCGCATCGGTCTAGTATGGCCGATGTGGTTGGCCGATGTGCTCTGTTTTCTGCTCTTTTCCACCTTTAAAACTCCTCCTTGATCCACAACTTGGTCCTTAGCTTCCTATCACCTGAAACTATCATATGCAAATGAAAATGCATACTATACAACCTATATGCGAGTGGATTTTCCAATAATACATTCATAATGGAATGTAAAATGCATATAAATCATAAGATATTAGTGGTTGCATGCACCGGAAACTGAGGCTCAGGGGTCTCAACATCTGTACCACTAGGCGTGTGAAAAGCATGATCCGGCGATGCTGATGACGAAGCAATTGACTAAAAAGACATAGACGGCAACTTGGGTGCACAGAGAACTAGTGGCAGTGAATAGATTTTGTCGGGAGCAGTCGCAACGGGGACAGTTGGAGTAGAGGCAGGAACAGACGGACAACTTGAAGCGGAACCAGACTCTAAGGATGATGAACCGGAGAGAAGATTGACAGGCCGGGAAAGCCCAGAGATGAGGCGATTCATAGTGTACAGTGGGAATAATGGCGATTGAGAAAACGAAGAAACCCTTTTTAAGGTAGATGAAACGATGTGACTGTTGAAAGGAGTCACAACCCTAGATGTATAATATACATCTTCCCGCCAACTGCCTTTCTGAGAAAACTGCAATACAAGGGCCCAGTGGGCCATAGGGCTTTTGATAGGTCAACAATTGAGAGTAACTGAGATCTGTAAATGAAACCAAAACTGAGTGCACTGGATGACATCTGTTACCCCCTCAAAATCCTGTGATGAGAATATTTATTAAAACATTAGGCACCCACTTAATATGTTCCGAGTGATCTAGGAAGACAAATAAGCTGTAAAGATTTATTAGAGCATGTATTTATGTGCACAACATCTGTATTTACCAAACACTTTACTGAACCATGCATAGATAAAAATGAAAGTGTGAGATGAGCTCAAGAGCAGAAACATTGATATGCATTACAGTGACTAGTCTTTCGCATTGGGATGCCTTAATGCAGTGAGAAACCACATTTTCAACTTTCTGAGGGGTCTTAAAGCAGTTGGAATTCCTTTGGGTAAACATAGAGTGAGGATCATGTGACTTTTCTGATATAGCCTCAAAATCCCCCAGGTGGCGGAATTTACAGTTGATAGCCATTTACCACTAATTTTTTATTTTATTATCGTACTGATACGCTCAGCTCTTTGACCTCCTTGAGATCCACTCAGCTGTACGTGTGCTCACTTGTGACGGCATGACATACAGCTCTTTTTCACTGTTTATCAAGTTAGTAATATGGTACTTATCATGTTGAGCCCTCAAAGCACACCTCACTTGTTTGGCTAACAGATCAGAGATCATAGACTCCGATAGACTTGCGTAAATGAACAAATATATTGAAGTCAAGTGGTTTGGTAAAGATGTCAGCGAGTTGGAATTATGTGCTCACATGATCTACTACAACAACCTTATCTTCGACCAACTCCTAATAAAATGGTGCCTTATGTCGATGTGTTTAGTACGTGAGTGTTGTACAAGATTCTTGGAGATATTTATAGCACTTTGGTTGTCACGGTGTATCAGCATTGGTCCAATCACATACCCATAATCATTACTCATCTTTTTTATCCACATCAAATGTGTGCAGCAACTACCCAGAGCAATGGATTCAGCCTCTACGGTTGACAGGGATACACTATTTTGTTTCCTGCTCAACCAAGAGATCAAGTTGTTACCCAGAAAGAAGCCTCCTCCACTTGTACTATGTCTGTCATTTAGACTTCCAGCCCAGTGCTAGATTTGGATTGTTGTCTTTAGTGTAATACAAGCCTAGATTGACTATCCCTTTCACATACTTCACTATTCGTTTCAAGGCATGTAGATGTGACATCTTGGGATGTGCCTGATACCTAGCACAGACTCCTACACTTAGGCTGATGTCTGGACGATTAGCTGTGAGATATAACAGACTCCCGATCATGCCTCGATACAGTTTTTAATCAACATCTTCCCTTTCATCATCTTTGGACAAGTTTCATGTGGTGCTCATTGGATTCTTTGCCATCTTACATGAATCCATTCCAAAATGTGTGACTAAGTTCTTGGCGTATGTACTTTGAGATATGAAGATCCCATCTCCTTTCTGTTGTACCTGCAACCCAAGAAAATATGTTAGTTCACCACACATACTCATTTCAAATTCCTGTTTCATGCGTCTAACAAAATCAACCATAAAAGAGTCACTTGTAGACCCAAATACGATATCATCTACATAGCTTTGTACCATTAGGAATTGTTGATTTATGTTGTAGTGAAACAGAGTCTTGTTCACACTCCCACGTGTGTACCCTTGTTCCAGCAGGAAGATTTTCAGCCTCTCAAACCATGCTCTGAGAGCTTGTTTCAACACATACAAGGCTATCTTGAGTCGATACAAATGATTAGGGTGATCTACATCTTCAAAACCTTTAGGTTTATCCACATAGACTTCTTCTTGAATTACCTCATTTAGGAAAGCACTCTTCACGTCCATTTGATGTAGTTTGAATCCCATGACACATGCCATACCTAATAAGAACCTTATCAACTCTAGACGTTCTACAAGAGAAAAGTTTTATCCAAAGTCGATTCCTTCTACTTGCGAGTATCCTTGTGAAACTAGCCTGACTTTGTTTCGAACAACATGACATGTTTCATCTTCTTTGTTTTTGAAGATCCACCTGGTACCCACAACGTTAACATTCTCAGGCCGAGGTACCAGAACCCACACTTAACTACGCTCAAACTGCTCATGCTCCTCTTGCATTGATCCTAACCAGTATTCATCTTCTAGTACTTCTTTATGTGACTTGGGTTCAATTATGGACACTAAATAGGAGTATCAAACCATCTCTCTGAAGTTTACCTTCTTTTATCTAGTAACTCTACCATTTGTGACCTTACCTATGATGTCTTTCTCTGAGTGGTTTTGATGAACACTCGGTTGATCCAATACCAGCCCTTCTGCATTTGTCTCGTCATCTTCTGTTTCCACCACACTTCCATTTTCAACAGAATCTTGTGTCGTTGTTTGTTTTGAGATAGAAAGCTCTAGATCGGTGATGCCTTCTGAGAGATGTTGAAGATCATCAAAGAGAACGTTTACGGTTTCCATTTCGATCTTAGTTCGTTTGTTAAAATTTCTGTAAGTTGTGCTTGTAACCGAGTAGCCCAAGAAGATTCCTTCATCACTCCTTGCATCAAACTTCCCTAGTTGATCCTTGTCATTGAGGATATAACAGACACATCCGAACACATGGAAGTAGCTAACATTGGGTGGTTTGCCTTTCGACATCTCATATGGTGTAGCAGCCGTGCCTTTCCTGACATACACTCTGTTGCTAATGTAACATGATGTGCTAACAACCTCTGCCCAAAATTGTTTAGCTACTTTTTTCATGTAACATAGCCCTAGCCATTTCTTGTAGTGTTCTATTATTGCGTTCAACTACTCCATTCTGTTGAGTATCCGTGATGCTGAGGTTTGATGTGTGATACCCTGGTCTACATAGAATTTCTCAAAAACTTTCATTATGAAATTCACCTCGTCTATCGCTTCGAATGGTCTTAATACCACATTTCTCATTCTTTAATTGCAGTGCCAGAATCTGAAAATTGTCAATTGTTTCCGACTTCTCTCTTAGGAACCTTACCCAAGTGTATCTTGTGTAGTCATCAACCAAAAGAAAAATGTATCTCTTCCCAGCAATTCTTTCAACTTGAATTGGTCCCATTAAGTCCATATGAATGAGATCTAGTGGGCTTGTTGTGGTGGTTTCATACACCTTTGGATGATGTACTTTGATTTGTTTTTCCTGTGAGCAAGGACCACACACAAACTTATCATCTCCTTTCAACTTGGGTAACCCTCTAACCAGTTCATTGGTTGCTAGTTTCACAAGCGTTCGAACATTTACATGTCCCAGATTTTCGTGCCAGACATCTAGTTGACTAGGGGTTGTTGCAATCATTCATTTTTCAGTTGGCTTCCACATATAAAAATTGCTACATGTCTTTACCCCTTGAAGTTTCATATCACCTGATTCATCCACAACCTAACATTGTTTCTTGGTAAATGTTATTGCTAGTCCTTCATCACACAACTGACTTATCCTAATTAGATTGACCGTCAGTTCTTCTACCAAGTAGGCATTTTCTAGCTTGGAGTTGCTTTGATCACTTGTATCTCCTCGTCCTCTAATCTTCCCTTTTGCTCCCCCACCGAAAGTTACTTTTCCAATATTAGCTGCTTCAAACCCTTCTAAGGCGTCAGTCTTTCCAGTCATGTGTCTGGAACACCCACTGTCACAATACCAGCCACCAGCTTGTTCTGTATCCTGTTTAATCTTGATACTTAGAGAAGAGTAATAGTACTTTAATTCTTTTCTCACCCAGACCTTGTCTTTGTAACGCTTGTCAACATGATATTCACGGTGATGCAACACGTGGAAAATTTTGTCACCCCACCAATAGCACTTTGTCTTGACATGTCCAAAGTCTCCACATTAGCTACAAGGCTTGTTCCATTTGTATGATGTCTTTCGTCTACGTGACCAGGGTTGAGATGATCGGGCTTTAGCTCTAGTGCTTTCACCTTTCTGTTCTTGTTCTACCTGATTATCCAGCACCTCCTTGTCATGTCCGATTGATGCCTTAACAAAAGTGGTAATAGTCCCAGATTTTCCATGATACCCCCAGTCCCCAGTTGACAGTACCAGGTCTTCCTAACAACAGTACTTTGTCAAGATCCTTAGTGCCTTTTGACAGCATCTTAACATGTCCCAGTTGATCATGCAGTTGATGTCGCAATAGCTCCGCCTTTTCTTCTTCATCTTTGAGGTGATTCCGTAACATTTCAGTCTTCCATTTCTCCTCTTGAAGTTCACTTCTGAGAATCTCAACAACTTCGACTAGGATTAGATTCTCCTCTGTTAGCTGAGTGTTTTGTATTCTGAGGAGTGTCAACTCTTCGCATATGGACTTGTTCTCTTCGACCAGCACTACCTCATCATTAGAGTCAGACTCTGATCCTTCCTCAATTATACCAACATATGCCACAAGGTTTACCACTTCGTCCTCACTATCATCCTCAGAGTCAGTGTCATCACTGTCATCTTGACTCACAAAGGACTTCTCGTTCCGTTTATGTGAGTTAACACATTCCGACTTAAGATGTCCATATCCCTTGCATTCGAAACACTTGATTGTTTCCTTCTTCCTTAGATTGGGACACTCATTTTTACATTTAGGCTCTTCTTGTTTGATCTCAAGTTCTCTGGCTTGCATCATGCCAACCACCTATTCAAAGGACATCTCATCTAAATTTTGTGCCACTTGCAATGCAGAGTTATGCGACTGATGCTGACTGGATAGACATCTCAAGAATTTCTTTACCAACCTTTTGTCTTTGTAGGTCTTCCCCAGAACTTCAGACGCATCTTCTATAGATAACAGCTTCCCGCTAAACTACTCAATACTTTCATCTTCTCTCATTTTGATTCTATCGAATTTGGAGGCTAGCATGTCTACTCTTGAGCGTCTCACATCATCAGTACCTTCGTACGTAGCTCGAAGGATATCCCAAGCTTGTTTCATAGTCTTACACCCTTTCACACGCTTAAATTGATCCTTTGCGAGGGAACACCAGATTGTTGATAGGGCTTTAGAGTTGTATTTGGATTTAAGCTTTTCTTCAGCAGTCCATTCACTTGAGTCTCTATCAACCCAGTCACCTTTTTCAACCTTCTTTTTAGGGGTAGTCCATCCAGATGTGACAACAGTCCATGCCTCTTCATCCAACCCTTTGAGAAGTTCTCGGATTTAAACTTTCCATCATCCGAAATTGTCTGGGTCCAACAACACAGCTCGAGTCAATGGTAGTTGGGTGTTCTCCATTTTCAGTCACAAGATTTTCACGTTGATTAAGTGGAATATGGATTCCTTCAGATGCCCGCTATGATATTAACTGAAAAAACAAGAACACACGAATTTCCAACAACTCTTTTTATTCAAGAACTATCAATACAAATACAAGGTTTTTTAATCTTGTATCACAAGTTATTCTTCCAATACACTTGTGCCTAAAGAAAGCCCTAAATATTTTTTCTACCCCACGACCTCACACAGAGCTTAAAACTCTCAAACCTTAACCCGAAAGAATTCGTACACTCCATTGAACTTCTACTTATATAAGTCCATCAACTCTAATTCCAACATCCTTTTCCTTTTTGACACAAGTTCCTTTTCTTCTCATCTTGCAACATCTTGTTTTCCTTTGTCAAGTCTTTCCATTTTCAGCTCCAGCCACAATAATTGTCTTTCAACAAGTTCTCGCGCCTTCAGTCCTGATGTTACCTCAGATTCTGACTTAACATGTTATCCGCATCTTCAATAATAATCCTCATAAACATTAGATTCTTACTATTTTTGATATGAGACAAAGAGTAAAATCAGGTATGAAGAAAAAGGTTTGATAACAAGAGCTGAGGTTATTGCAAACGTTAGATACAATAATGTTATGAGACTCTTTGGATGCTGCATTGATCAAGACGAGAGGTATACATTTTTTTGTTGGAATGTAAAATATATTGCAGCAACAAAAAAAACCTTTACAATAATTGTTTTGCTTGTGAGCTAACTGCATGATTTTCAGTTATCTTGTAAACAAGTATGCTGAAAAAGGCGATTTGCAAGAATGATTTCATGGATTTGCATGGAGAAATCAACCTCTGAGCTGGAGAAAGAGGATGAAGATCATACACGGAGTAGCAAAAGGGTCTAACAATTTCTTCTCTATGCAATTCACACCACTTTTTCTTTGTGTTTTGTATTTTCATACTAGCTTATTTTCATGAAGGCATCAATACATCCCTATGATAATTCTATCTATTCCCAATCACAATGATATTCCAATAAACTTATCTTCTATTTCTTCACCTGGTAATCTTGATGAGAAAATTGACGTTCATGATTTCGGGACTTTGGTAGTGGAGCTTGTATCCGAGAGAGTCTTTGTAGACCAAAATCCACCCCATGTAAGAGCATATAAGACATATTTTAGCATAAAGCATAGTCATTATATCTACCTTAAATTTACCAAGAACAATGTTGCTTTTGGCAGATTTATCTACGCTAAGACATTCTTCAAGTTCATTTTGTATTGAGATTTATAAAAACGATTAGTTCTACCTTAGGAGAATGCAAGGAGGAAACGGAATCGGCGGAGGACATGTGGTTGTTTCCGATTAACCCACATATTTGTTGTTCGTGAGCTTGCCGATTCCGGCGTATTTGTTAAGATAACGACAAGGATAAAGGTGTAAAAAATAAAAGTTACCAACCCACGTGATTATTAAACTAACAGAGCTGTTAACCTAACTAATGAAAATTAGAAAAAATTACAATTTCAGATTGTTTGGGAATTAAAATAGCAATGACTGAAAGTAAGAGAATTAATATAACAACGAAACAAATTCGTGTATTAAAACAAAAGTTAAAAAAATTGGATAATTTTAATATTTTTCCGTTCTTTTTTTTACTTAGAAACTATTTTCGAATATCCATGCAATTGACCCTTTTATTTTTCAATCTAATGTTACAAAGATTTAGGTTTTCTCTCGTATATCGTAGTATTTTTTTTCTTTGTACCAGCGATCACAACAAAGTAAAAACTTTGGAACATAATAAAAAAGTCAAAACATAATACAGTAGCTTTATAGCTAAAACAACAATAAAAGCAAAGCTCAAACTCATGAATTTTAAGCTCTTTCCAATTTCATTTGTTAATGGAAAGAAGATCACCTTAAATTATGATTTTGAACAAAAAGTTCAAATCGTTCTGAGTTGCCAATACGATTCTCGCTACATTCTCAGTTTGCAAGGAGATAACTTAATATATTAGCGAATGTAGAAATATGTCAATGATATCTCAGTTTACGGGCTGAAAAAATTGAAGTATGATTCTTTCCCTACAAATAAATGATTTTTCATGCTATGAGTTTTTAAGGACATCTTCATGAATATAGAGTCTAAATAGTTCTTTTTCCGTAGCGGCGACGGCTAGGAGGCTGGTGTAAAGAAGCTTAGTTCTTTCTAGGGTTTTTTTGGCAAAACTTCAACCGCTTCAGAGCTTGTTTCCATATTAACAACATTATATGGCTGCAAAGTTTAGACCTTAAAATAAGGTAGATAAGAGGCATTTTTTTTAAATCCCTAAACATTAGCTTTTCATTTTCTGATTAGGTGTTCTTATTAATAACTATTTTCTATTGGATATTGTTATTCATTAATATATTGGTGACCAATTAAATTAAAAATAAAGGAGATAATTCCTAAATAATCTCTATTTTGATGGAGGGTTGAGATTAATCATAAGGAAACCCTAATGAGGAATTAGGTCTTCTCTCCGCCTATAAATATATATGTCTACTCTATCATAGGGATATCTGACATTAATAACAACACAACACATAAAGAAGCGTTTATAGGAAGGAGAGAGAAACCTAAACGGAGGAAACCGTTCAGGAAGATCTCTACTACAATGAACGGAGGTATTCTGCTAATCCTCCTAATGATTCTATTATAAGATTATTTAGATGTTTAAAGATCTCAGGGTTCATGTAAATCAATCTTACATGTGGTATCAGAACATGGCTGTAAAACATCTCTTTAAATCCATTAAAATTAATAGATCTATAATAAAATGAGTTCTAGATCTGCATATTAGGGTTTTTGTTCATCATATCCGTTTTCATATGTTCGTGCATAATCCGTACGTATAATTGCTATTCTGCGAAAATTTTGTACAGATTTCAGATTTCTATGAAACTTAAAATTTTCGCACTATTATTCTGTGCAAATTTTGTACAGATTTCAGATTTCTTTAAAACTTAAAATTTTCACAGTATTGTTATGTGCAAATTTTGTACAGATTTATGATGAAACTTAAAATTCTCGTAGTATTATGCTGTGCAAATTTTGTAAAGATTTTGGATTTTGGATTTCTGATGAATCTTAATTTTTTGCTTAAAGTATTATCTTGTGCAAATTTTGTACATATATTAATTTTTGTGATGAAAATTAAATTTTTTCTCGTAAAATATAATTATGTGTAAATTTTGTGCAAATTTTGTGCTCCAAATTAGAGTTTTATCGCAGTTTTATGTTATGTGCAAAATTTGGATGTATGCAAATTAGAGTTTGTCGCATATTTTGTTATGTGAAAATTTTGGACATTTATGGATTATAGTTTTACATAATTTATCATAATTTAGGGAGTTTTGTGCAATCTCTGGGCATCTGCGAATTATTGTTTTTAAAATATAATTTTCCATAATAATGTTTTGTGCATAATCTGTACGAATTTTTAAAAAATTGTGCATAATCCGTGCATAATTTATTATGGAACCCTTTGGGCCTGTAAAAGTGCATAATTTGTACAAAAACTTATGAAAAATGCAAAATTAGAGTATTGACATCACCATAGTGACTTTACTCTATAATGAATTGCATATTTGATCTATATATGTAGTAATTAACTACCCACGTGTAGATTATAAACATTAAATATGATTAAAACCTAAAGAGTAGTTGTACATGTGTAGACTAAGGATTTCCACAAATAACTTAGTCTGAGTAATTCATTACATCACTCAATAAAATTTTCCAAAACTATGATTTTCCATGTTATTATGGTGAATTCCCACAGGAACACCATAATTTCTTGTCATAGTTTGTGTTGATTATGATTTGAAGCCTAATTAATACTTGTTAATTACATCTCTAAATTGCAGCATCTTTTCTTACAAATTGTCATCTATGGTCTCTTCTGTTCCAATCCTCATTAGAACCGACTTCTCATAATGGAAAGAGAAAGTTGAGTTCACATTAGGAGTACTAGACTTGGACTTGGAACTTCGTCAAGAAGAGCCAAATGTTCTTACAGTGGATAATAATGAGGAAGAAAATACTATCCATAATGCGTGGGAGAAGTCGAACAGATTGAGCATCATCTTAAGGATGACAATAGCTAGCAACATCAAATCTCCCCTTCCAGTTACACATAAAGCAATTTCTTATCGAGCAACTATAGAAGAACAGTTTAATACTGCAGAAAAATCCCAGTAGGAAAATTTATGGCAGACTTTACAACCATAAAACATTACAGCACAAAGTCTATGCATGAACATTGCATTGAAATGACCAACCTTGCAGTCAAGCTGAAAAACTGGCTAGAAAAGTGAAAATTATTAGATCTGATAGAGGTGGTGAATTTTATGGTAAATATTATGAAATGGGACAACATTATGAACCTTTTGCCATACTTCTCCAAAAGTTAGGGATCATTGCCCAATACACAACGTCTGGTTCTCCATGGCAAAATGGTGTAGCTGAAAGGCGAAATCGTACTTATATGGAAATGGTTAGATCCATGATAAGTCATTCTAACTTACCTATATCTTTGTGGATGGATGCATTACGTATTGGAGTCTATATATCAAACAGATTTCCTAGCAAAGTAGTTCCAAAGACTCTTTTTGAACTGTGGAATAGCTGGAAACCCAATGAAAGATCTGATTTCTTATTCACAAGCCATGAAAGATATTAATTCTGATAATTAGATTGATGCCATTAAAGGTGAGATTGACTCAATGGTTAAAAATGAAGTTTGTGATGTTATTCAATTGCCTAAAGGACATAAAGTAGTCAGTTGTAAGTGGATCTTCAAGGTCAAACTTGACTGTAATGGCAATATTGAACGAGTCAAAGCTAGACTTGTAGCTAAATGTTTTAATCAGAAAGAAGGCATTAATTACAATGAGAATTTTTCCCTTGTGTCAAGGAAGAACTCTCTTAGAATTATCATGGCTTGAGTTACATCAAATGGATGTGAAAACTGTCTTTCTTAATGGAAACTTGCAAGAAGAAGTCTATATGTGTGAACCTAAAGGCTTCAGAATTGAAGGACAGGAAGACATGGTCTGCAAACTAAAGAAATCAATATATGAATTAAAACAAGCTTCGAGGCAATGGTATATAAAGTTTGATGAAATCATTACAAAAGTTGGTTTAAAAGAAAACATTGTAGATCCATGTATATACCTCAAGATCAGTGGGAGAAAATTCATATTTTTGATATTGTATGTTGATGACATATTATCGGCTACTAGTGATCTTGGTTTATCACATGAGACTAAGAGTTATCTTTCTAAGAATTTTGAAATAAAAGACATGGGTGAGGCAACCTATGTGAAAGGAATTTAAGTTTTCCGCGATAGATCACTTGGGATTTTAGAATTTTCTTAGAAAACATATACTGATAAAGTTCTTGAGAGATTCGGCACGATGACATGTTCTTCTAGCATTGTTACTATGCAGAAAGGTGACAAGTTTGACCTTAAGCAATGTCTGCAAAATGAAATGGAACAAAATGAAATGGAAAAAATACCCTTATGCATCATTAGCGAGAAGTTTGATGTATGCACAAGTTTGTACAAGACCTTATATCAGCCACACAGTTGGTATGTTGGGTAGATTCCAAAGTAACCCAGGACTAGCACATTGATTAGATGCAAAGAAAGTTTTGAGATACCTAAAGGGAACAAGAAACTACATGCTTACATATAGAAAATAAACACATCCACAAAGGGTTGGGTTTTTCAGACTCCGACTACGGTGGATGCCATGACACTAGGCACTGCACTCTTGGTTATACTTATCTCCTTTGCAGATGTGCTATATCATGGAAAAGCCAAAAGTCGCAGTTAATTTATATTTCCACCATGGAGGCTGAGTATGTAGCATGTTATGAGGCTTCTATTTAGGGAACGTGGTTGCAGAATTTCATAACTGAGTTTGGGGCTTTGAGTTTTCTTGACAAGCCTCTAACTCTTTACGGTGATAATCAAGCTGCAATCTTCTTCTCTAAGCATGATAGAATATCTAAAGTAGCCAAGCATATGGACCTTAAATATCTATCACTAAAGAAAGATGTTAAAAGAGAAAAATTTGTCATTAAACATACAGGAACTGAACTTATGGTAGCAGACACATTTACCAAAGCTTTACCTCCTAAGACTTTTAAGAAGCATGTTGCAAGTATGGGTCTTAAGGATAGTTTTTGATTACGTTGTTGATTATTGTAGCTTATATTTGAAGTTTATTTGAGCTCTTTATGGCTTTTACATCTTTGATTTATTTTGTTTCCACTGTGTACACACATTGTTGGTTTTGGATTTATAATAATAGAATTAAGTCTTTATTTAAAGACATAAAGAGACCATTATGAAAACTCCTATTTATGTTTACGGTCTAGCTATGAATGTAGTTAACGTAGTAGTACATGGAATAGATCTTGCTACAAAATGATGTGCAACCGCCATGACTCTCATTGTTTGCTAGATTAGACAAGACACTTATGATAACCAAATGAAGAAAATAAAGATATAACATGTAGTCCCGACCTTATGATTCTAGAAAGAAAATATTATACTAACGACCAAGTGGGAGAATGTAAGGAATATTTCCTTTCCCGATTATGTGGTCTTATTAATAACTATTTTCTATTGGATATTGTAGTTCTTTAATATATTGGTGACCAATTAAATTGGAAATAAAAGAAATAATTCTTAAAGAACGTCTACTTTGATGAACGATTGAGATTAATCCAAAGGAAACCCTAATGAGGAATTAGGTCATCTCTCCGCCTATAAATATATATATATATATATATATATCCACTCCATCATAGGCACATCTGAAGTTAATAACAACACAACACATAAAGAAACGTTTATAGGAAGGAGAGAGAAACTTAAACCCTTCATCTTCCATTCAGGAAACCGTTCAGGGAGATCTCTATTACAATGAACGAAGGTATTCTGCTAATCCTCCTAATGATTATATTATCTGATTATCTAGATGTTTACAGATCTTATGGTTCATGTAAATCAACCTTACATTAGCGACTCATTTATCCAAGAATATATCTATGAAAGTGAGTTTATCGAATTTGGGACGCCTCGTACATGAACAGTTGGAAGTGGGAGGAAATTTCATTAAATTTTTCCTCATATCCGAAGCTAGAAAGAGAACCAAAAATGATGAAGGAAACACAATGGTTTGATCCCTTGCGATGTTTTCGAAGAAGTCTTAGAGAGGTTTATCAACCTAGCGGCTACTAGACCCCAACATCAGGCTCCTACAACTTAGATCAACTATATTAAAATTTTTAACAAGTTTGGGTTGAAAAGTCAAGCGATAATGTTTCTTTTTTATTTAAATTAACATCTTATAATAAAAAGAAGTCAGGAGACAAATATTTTATAAAAAGATAGTATAGTTTATATGACCTAAATTGAGATTGTTTAGCGTGTTCCTTTTTTATAGTTTAGATGGCAACCAACTACCTGATGAAAGACTTGAAAAACTAAATGTCCACAAAAGGATAATACGTTTGTAAGTAGGTAAAAATAACATACACCAAATGACTAGATCGAACTATAAAATTATCCGGATGAACATTTTATTATCAAAATCCAAAACTAAACTTAAATTGAATCAAGATTTTAGGAACCGAACCAACAATCCATAATATACATAAACTTCACCATATATAACAAATAATTTTGTAAAATGTATGAATAATATAATTACATATATTTAAACTACACAAAATTAGTTAAAAACTTAAAATGATTTCAAATTTTATTTTTCTTAAGTATTTTTGGTCAAAAATTGAATAGGAATAGGAATACCCAAAGAAATACACAGAACCAAACAAAAGAATTACCCGAATGAATATCAAAATTCATTATCCAAATAACCAAAACTAAACTCAATCCGAACCAAAACCAAATTTTAAAAGAACCCAAACAGATCCTTAATTTCTATATTCAAACTATCCAAAATATTAAAAAATCAAATTAAATTGAAGCGAATATCCAAATGTCGATACTTAATAAGATTTTTCAAAACTTCGAACAATAAGATTTTCACCCATATATCTCTTTTATATACCATCAACTATAAATTCCACCACCTTTTAAAGGTAGGATTAAATCAGTCTAGAAACCAGAACTATATGCCTTTAGTAAAAAAAATTATTTCTTTTATTTAGTTAACTAGTTGATAATGCGTGCTTTGCATACGTTTCCTTTTTATTTTATAAAATACAGTATTAAATTATGATACTATAAGTTTTATATAAATTGTTTATTAACTATAGTTAAAAATAAATACATCAAATATTAAATATATATATATATATATATAACTCAAACTAGAGTAATTTTTCAAATATGATTAAACATGAAAGTTAAAAGTGTACATAAATTATTCATTTAAATATTTTATGTGTTTAATATATGTATTTATTATTTTCTTTTGAAATTTTAAGTTAATTAATCATAATATATATATATATATATATATATTAGTTATATTTTTAAAAAGTAAATAATTTAAGAAATTTTAAATATTTTTATGGAAATTATGCTATATTTACATAATAATAACAAGGATTGCGTACATAATAGTAAAAGAAATCAAATTTAGATTGTGCTTGGCAAGAAAATAGTATATTTATTTGTTGTCATTTTTATCTTTAATGATTTGTTATTTATTGTTTGCATTAGTGTCAAATAATATAATATTTAACAAACAAAAAATCTGTATTTTATAAAAATCTTTCTTTTTAATATATAGTAGATATAAGAATGTGTTCTTTTTATGGGAAAAAGTGTATTCCTTTAACTTAATTTATTTTATCCTTACAGAATCCATAACTAATATATGATAATTTAGTGGTGACATATTCAATCAAATATCTAATTTTATTTTTTAGTCTGAAGTATTCAGAATATTATGAGAATGGGGCTCCTTTATCAATGATTCTCATTTTCCATTACAACATAAAATGTTGTCATGCAAAATATCTAAATACTTTTAAATCTAATTTAATTTTATCATTTCAATATGAATATTGGGACACTAAATGATTATTACAGTACCCCCAAAATAGAATGTCAAATTCTTTTGTTATAACAAAAAAGACTAAGGAGCCGAAACCGTTATCTCTTTTTGAGGTGAGTGATATTTTGGAATAGTCTACTCA
Organism: Iberis pinnata; assembly: GCA_900406425.1. Taxonomy (NCBI): domain Eukaryota; kingdom Viridiplantae; phylum Streptophyta; class Magnoliopsida; order Brassicales; family Brassicaceae; genus Iberis; species Iberis pinnata. The sequence goes on from OVBE01001096.1 coordinate 37,617, forward strand.
CATATTCTTTAATGAGCCTGAAACATGAAACTATTTTCGACTGATCAAGAAAACTGATTTCGTAATTATGAATTCAAGAAAAATCGATCTCTGACTTGAAGTAACAAAAAGAATCTTCTTCAAATGTGCTGATAGAATATTAGAAAAGATAATTAATAAAATAGGCTAAAAATAATAAATAATTAAAATAGGCTAAACTTTTTTAATTAAAAAGTAGTCTATTTATTGTAAAATGTATGAAAAAGAACTTTAAATCATATCATTATATTTCATTAACTTGTTTTTTATTATCATACTTCAATAATTTTTTTGTTGAAAATGTGAAAATTTTGAAGAAAAAAACATTCAACAACCTTGTGAAAATAGTTCTGAAGCGAAATTTTGAAAATTGTACCTAACAACTATTTTTACGGAATTAATATAAAAAATTTGTAAAAAAAGTCTACCTAATATCTGTAACTTTTCTAAATAAGTATACGAAACAACTTTTAACAAAATATGTACAATAACTATACACAACAACTAATTTCAAAAATAACTTTTCTAAAAACTGTACTTAATAAATACACGTCCAGATAAATATAAAAACCATTACGAAATTACTTTTCATAACAAATTTGCAACAAAAACTTTAGTAAATAACTATGCGTCAAAATATGTAAAATAACTATACATATTAACTCTACCGAAAAAATTTGGAACAAACAAAATAATTTAACTATGCACAATAACTTTACTAATTAAGTATGCATACAAATACTAATTTATAATCAGGTTTCCATGGCAAATTGTTGGCTATAAAAGGTGTTTAATGTTAGTAAATTTGTATAGTATCATTGTTAAAAATATATTTATACAAAAAAAAATATTTAATATAAAAAAATAATTATGTCAATATTAGCCTATATCTTTAATTAAAAAAATAAGGTATATGATTTTAATTTAGATTATTTTTAGATTTTTTCATTATTATTCCATATTAGAATCACTTGGTTTAGAAAGGCTAGTCTTATAAATTTATGGGATGTTTGATAATTTTATTCAAAAATGATTGAGAAAAAAAAAAAGGATGTGGTGGCTCTAACTAAAACCCTGCACCTCCGCTATCCATGGATCTCAATACTAACTTTTTTGGTCTGTGTGTTCCACCCGGCCAGTGTACTATTTTAAGAATTTTGAAGATTAGCTTACTATTTTTCTACACCATTATGCAAATTTTTTTCCGTAATTTCTCCTTGAAAGTAAAGTTTATTTATAACTCGAAACGTGCATTATATGTTCTGTGTTATGTGAGGGGTAACAATATTTAAGATAAAGGAAAAAAAAAAATGAGAACATACAACTTATATATTATAAATATAGAAATCTACAAGAAGCACTAAACCTATGTTCTCATAAACATTGAATCTTCAAAAGAAAGGACTAGATGCCTTAGCATATTTAAGGTTGCCCTTTATACTCTCATCAATTCATATTTAATTAAAGTGTTTATTTTATTGTTAAATTTCCACAACTCTACTGTGTCCATTTAAAAGTGATACCAATATACGACATTTATATATTGTTAGGAGTGAAGACTAAGATTCTAATCATATCATAAATAAAAAAATTATAAAAGAAAGAATATTTTAAAAATGATTGCTTATTGGTTTGGTTTGGTCGCGGTTTAGAATTTATCTATTTGATATTTGTACTTAAAATATTAAATAGAAAACAAATACCAATATAACATATATCGAAGAGGTATACCTTTCTTTTTACAAATAGTTTATTTTTTATTAAGTCCCAATATATTTTCAGATTACATTTAAAACCCAACACACATATTAAATAAACTTTTAAACCCAAAACTTTAAAATTGGGTGGACTTTCCTAAGCCTAAAATTGAGAGAAGAAAACTTTAAGTCCATTAAGAGGAACTTTTAAAGACTTCTCCACCGCCGACTAGCTACGGAACCACCAAAGTGTCGATCCGGTGACGGAAACTGAAACAGTTCTCACACAACCACCTACAAAATATTATGATTAAACACGGACGAAATTATATTCTTACAAATTTATTAAATTAAATACAATGTAATTGTTGTACAAAATATGTATACTATAATGAATATTTTTAGTTGCATGTGAATTTTAACTTACTAAAATAACTAGTTGTAGAAATAACATACTACCAATTATGTTTTGTATAATGTTCAAAAAATATTTATTTTAGTTGAACTTTATGATATACATATATTATATATAGATGTGTGTATGTGTGTAATTTAAGTGTTAATTTTGTGTATCATATATTATTAGTTAAACCAAATAATTTATAGTTATATATTACATTTTAAGCAATATAAATCTTAACATTAACTATGCAATTAAATTTAATTAAATATATATATATATATATATTTAATACATCAAGCTATTTTTTAAAAAAGCTTATTAACTTGTTTTAGAACA
>OVBE01001097.1:0-39937 GCA_900406425.1 Iberis pinnata
CTAAATCTAATAAAGAAGAGTTATTTCTTTATATATAAGTCTTATCATCCAACAGATCCATGATCGTGAGGCCAATGCATATTCCTTGTGTCTCCACCTGAACCACGCCTTTCTTATATGTGAATAGACAAGGCCAAACTACAGCAATGTTGAACTTAAATTGGTAAGAGGACACGAAATGGGGACAAGAAACGACAAAATTAAAACTTTTCGGAGCGGAGACGACATAGGTTTCTATCTTTTTTACTAACAAAAAATGATTAAAATTTTCTAAAAAAACAAGATAGAGTATAAAATCCATTATGTAATTTTTTTATCAACTTAATGATATTAAATCAGTAGTGAACAACCCACAAAGAGGTATTACAAATCCCACTCGAGAAAATAATATACCCATAGTGGGTATTTGACTTCATACATATGTTAACTAAATTATAATCTAAGCTAATTCTCCTAAAGAGGAGAATATCTACTCCCAAACAGGGAAAACTTAGTCTAGATTGGAAATACAATCTAGGGAGTCCCCTAATCCATATTTTCCGGTTTATCACCGGGTCGGAATATAATCGCAGGAATTTTACCCATGCGAATTGGACACTATGACCTATTATAACTAAGTTGACACTTATTTTCAAAAAAACAAAAAAAAACATCACCCAAAAAATGGGTCCAAATGCATAATAACAAAAATTCAGGCCATAAACCAGCATTGAGCCCATTCTCTCAAGAATGTTGGCACGTGTGAGGACTGCGACAGTGCTTCTTTCCGATGTTGTCGGTGGTGACGTCATCACTGAGGGAACAAACAAGGAAAGATCACTGGCATCCATACCGACTAACCGAGACCACAAAAACAGCTTCCGTCGCCGAGTTGCTTTAGCATGTCCTGATGATAAAGCTTGTCGTGTACCTAGGCCTGAAAACCGGATCCATCCCACGCCTCCTGGAACAAAACAGAAACCATTCACAGAGATACTACTTACGCAAGTTACCGGTCGGAGGCCACCCATAGTCAACCGCCTTCTAGAACACCGAATCCAAAGCAAGTAAGCGGTTATCGAGAAGGAGAGACCGTCAGATCTGCAAACAGAGGAGACATGCAAGTATAGAAACGGATATTTAGCGACATAGGAACATTGACAAGAGAAATCAAGGACCGCTAAAACATGTTGTACAATAAAAAAATAGGGAAGCTTTAGACCGTGAAAAGAAAAAAAAAAAAAAAAAAAAAAAGCACAGCCCCGATCTATTGCCGGATGCCGGCTGCAAAAAAAGAGGAGGAAGATGGTGGCTCTGTGACAATGAAAATAAGAGAGAAGACATAAACAATAAGAGAGAGAATCAGTGAAGCTTTATCCGTCTCTAAAATCTATTATGTAATTATGTTCTTCAAACGTATATATTTTTAAAAATTGTTCTATATTGTGTATTTTTTATAATCTAAATAATATGTTCGAAAATAATTGGTTTAGAATGATATGTCTTCTTCTTAAAATCACACGTCGATGAAATACAGAGATGGGTTGCCAACTTAGAAGATGTGCACTTTCCTTGGGTTCCAAAGCAACTCAATCAAGCTTCAAATGCTCGAGTTAAACATTTCAATTCGGTAGTTCCTAACTTTATATGTATGTTATCTGACTCCTATCTATCTTACATATGGACTATTGTTCTTCTTCCATTTGAATCAGTAGATGTTAATAAAAAAAATGATAAAATTTTTATTGGGTAACTTTTGACCTTCTAGAACTCTTTTTATTTATTTATAAAATGTAAATTTTCATTAACCAAATTAACAAAAACTTTTCAAGTTTAAAATTATCAACAGATCCAAAAGAAGTTAAAAAGATATACTAAAAAAATGAAGATGCGAAATTAACATAAAAATGAACCTAGTTTTGGATCAAGACCCAGTCTCCAAAAAATCCAAAAACATAAACAAGAAAAAGTAGTAGGATCAGTCTAGGTTACAAACAACTCGTCCCATAAAAAACTCTGCAAGATGGGCTTCGAGCAAGCTCAAGCCCATCTACCAGAATTCATGCCATAGGCCCACTAAGGGAAGAAAGAAAAAATGTCGAAGCCAACCCTAGTCGCACCGCTGCTACACCACGAAGCAGAGAAGACAGACCGCTTCAATTCATCGGTGCCTAGCCGGAGACTCAATAGGTCCTAAAGTTTAAAAATTGTGTGGTTTCTGTTGTAAATTATTTTTTTTTAAGAAAAAAAATCTCTATAATAACATTTAAAAAGTTATTTTAAAAAATAATCTTGCATTCATATGATATATTATATAAATTATGACTCATTTTTTAATTTTAAATTCATTGATGGGTTTTTATTTACTATTAATTTCATATTAGATATTATTAAATATTAATTTTTCTTTAACATTAAAGTTCTACAGTATGTTTGAAAATATAATATATCATTTAAAACAAAATCTATTCTACTATGTTTTCAATTATTTTATTTATATTTTATAATTTAATTTCAAAAATAACTTTATATCATTAATTTTTTCAATTAATACGCTAAATATCATTTTTATCATGTATTTAACGTCAAAATATTAAATAAATGTATTGCATTATTAATTACTAGATAAATATCCGCATAATATGATAAACAAATATTTTGATTATGAAATTAATAACTTGTATTATTAAGATTCATATAATTAAATTTATTTTACATGCTTTATAATTGGTAATATATATTTAAAATCAATAAGTAAAAATATACAAAATTCATTCATATTATCTAGAAAACTGGAGACAATATTCTAATATTTTAAAAAGTTTGTCATCACATAAAATTATACATATTTTTGATGTAAATAAAATGTTTTTAAAAAATATTTGAAATTTTTTACTATGTTTTCTTTTTTATATATTCTTATAATTATTATTTATTTTTATAATTTTACATCAACATATTAAACTATTAAGATCATCCATATTATAATACACAAAAATTTGAAAAGAAAAGCTAAATTTTCTAAGAATATTTGACAAAAAGTTTTGTTATTATCGAAGTTAAATTTAATACATGTCACATTCACATTAAATATATTATACTTTATAATATATATAGTTAGTTATTCCTTTATTAAATTTTACATTTTTACCAAAATTTTCCTTTTTTATAATCTACTTATTAGGTTTCTCTTTTTCAAACTACTTTTATATTTATTTGTTTAATTCATTAAATTTTGTATTTTATGATATACAAAAATTGAAATAAAAAATACTCATTTTCAAAAATGTTTGACACGTGTCACAATCAAAGTTAAACTTGACATGTATCACCATGTGGTGAGTTATAGTTTTCATACGTTCTAATTTATATAATAAGATGTATTAAATATTACATACTCCCTCCGTTTCATAATATAAGATGTTTTAGAGAATTATCTATGTTCCAAAATATAAGATGTTTTCGTATTTCTATGGAGAATTTAAAGCTATTAAATAGTCTACATCCACTAATAAAATGTCAACTTTTTATTGAACTGTCAATTGTTTTTATTGTATAATATATAAAGTATTTTAAATAAAAGACATAATTTATTAATATACGCGTTTTTAACCAATCTTATATTATGGAACGGAGGGAGTACAATATTAAATACATACAATATTCATACTAAACTGAAACACATATAATCATTTAAAAGATACACCATAAAAAATCTAATACAAAATTTATGTTTTTAATGTAAAATCATAAATCCGTTTATAGAACATGTCAAATTTTAGTATTAAATTTTATAAACTTCACCAATATATGAGTTTTAGACATAAGTAAATACTACTATACTAGAAATTTCCAAACATTTATATTTACTTAAGTGATATGAAACACATAAGATCAACAACCTCCTCCTCCACCTCCGCCTCCACCTCCGCCTCCATCACCACCACCACCACCTCCATTGCCACCACCACCACCTCCGCCTCCATCACCACCACCACCACCAAACCAGCCGCCACCTCCGCCACCTCCGCCACCAGTAGTCCCAAAGCCTCCATGACGTGGACCTCTTAAACCTCCAATTCTGCCTCCTCCGCCATCACCACGCGTGCATGTAGCCAAGGCTAAAATAATAATCCAAACACCAAAAAAAGAAGCAGTAACAATGACGAATATTCCCCAACCCTTCATTTTAAGCAAAAGCGCAACACATAAATTATCCTCAACAATTAATATGTATATGTATATAGAGTTTCTTGCTGATGTTTTTCTGTAGTTAAATAACGTGTTAACTTGGTATATTGACTTTGACATTTATTATTCATGTGTATTATATTGAAGGTTAACTCGGAATACTGACTTTGACATATACTATTATTCATGTGTATTTATTTGAAGGTTTCAATACGGATTTATTTTTCTTTTACACAAAAAAAAAGGCATACTTTTTCTTCTCACGTTTCAAGACGGATATATAAACCTTTTTCTCGAGAGAGTCTTTAGTCTTAATGTTGACGGAAGAACATCATGGAATCTAGAATCTATTCCCCTCGTTAATATATCTATGTAATGTTGAAGAAAAGTTAAAATTTCTTTTAGTTATATATTATATTTTTGTAAAACCCTATGAACAAATGGGGTTTTCCAAAAGACTTTTTTATAATAAAATGATCTATACAAAGTTAGTATAGGCTAGGCTAATTACATATTTTAAAATATGCTAAATGTATACATTCTAAATATGATTCTATGAATATCGATAAGAATATTTTGAGATATTCACGGCACTTTCTCATGTTGGAGCATGGAGATTATAAATGCCAGCTTGTCTCGACACTGCTCAAATTTAAGGCATTCCCACGCTTTCCTAAAAAAATGTCCACTACTTGATCACTTGTGCGAACCTTTCATGTAGCTATTAATCCATTTGTAATTGTGTCATGCACACCATGACAATCAAGTTCAACGTGTTTTGTCTTTTTATGGAAGACTAGATTCGTAGCAATGTATAAAGCGGCTTGGTTATCACAATGTAAGTGCATCACTTTGGTGTGTGTAACAATCAACTCCTTGAGAAGTCCTCACAACCATTTCATTTCACAAAATTTCCAGTGGCATACAACTATACTCGACTTCTACCATAAATCAAGAAATCACATCCTGCTTTTTGGTTTTTCATGCAATAGGAGAGTTTCCTAAAGTCATGAGCCAACCGCTCAATGATCTACGTGTCACGAAAATACCTTGTCCTGGAGTGCCTTTGAGGTATCGGATGACACACATAAGAGCATCCAAGTGATCTTAAAGAGGATGCTGCATAAATTGAGATAAAATATGAACTGTGTAAGTAAGATAGGGACATTTTGCAGCAAGATAGATCAATCGGCCAACAAGGCGGCAATATCGTTCGGGATTACCAACCAACAGAATATCCGATCCAGCAAGCCTATGTTGTTGCACCATCAAAAATCCAACAGGTTTTGAACCTAAAAAGCCCAACTTCGCTCACTAAGTCCAATGTATACTTATGTTGACATAAAAATATGCCATCATCTCTTATTTCCACTTTAATGACTAAAAAATATTTCAAACTTCCAAGATCCTTCATAGTAAAGCATGTGCTTAAGTATGTTTTAAATTGTGTGATTCCTTTTGAATCGATCCTACCAATAATTAGATAATCAACATAAACCAAGACATAAATTTTGGACCCATGGTTACAAAGAAAGGAAAAAGAATAGTCAGAATAAACTTGGGAGAATCCATACCCAAGAAATCTCCTCGTAATTTCTCAAACCAACATCGCGGAGGTTGCTTTAATCCGTAAAGTGATTTTCGTAAACAAAAACCAAATTTGGATTCTCTAGACGAAAACGAGGCGGTGGTTTCATGTACATTTCTTCAAATAAGTTACCATGGAGAAATACATTATGCACATTTATATGATGCAATTCCTAGTTCTTTGCGGAAGCAATCTCAAAAGATGTATGGATTGTAGTCATCTTGACTACTAGAGAAAATGTCTCAAAGTAATTAGTGCCTTATTTTTATTGTTATCGAGAACAACCAAATGGGGTTTGTAACGTTCGACTTAACCATTAGCATGAAACTTGATTTTGTACACCTGCTTACACCCGATTGCTTTCTTATCCGGAGGTAATTCTGTCAAATTTCAAGTATCATTCTCTTCAAGTGCACCCATTTCACCCTGCATCGCATCACACCACACTTACTCTGTAATGGCATCATGAAAGAAAACAGGTATCACATGAGCATGTATCATCAACAATGAGACACTATCAATATATGTAGAAATTAGATATTCACATGAGCATGTATCATCAACAACACTAGAAACATCACCAAACGTGATTGCATTGATGATGACGTCTTTCAGCTTGGAAAGTATCATCTTCTGTCGTTTTCCCCTGCCAAGTTCATGTGGCTCAGCTGGTGCTTGACACACATTTTGATATGTCTCTGCAGGTTCAGAAACATCTGCAGCTAATGTTTGATATACGAGTTGTCCTATCTCAAGAGAATAAGAAGCATTTACAATCAATGGTTGGCATACATTCGAACTTGTTCCAACATAAGAGTCAGAGATACCTATAGCTAGTGTTTAACACATGTTCTCATCTGTTCCAGCATGTTCCAAATTTCTAGTCTCAGGATCACATTCATACCAGCAAAAAATATTAGAGACTCGTGTCACTGATGAATTAAAGTTACTGTCAGAGTCATTGTTAAATGGAAAAGCATTCTCCACAAAGACCACATATCTACAAACAAAAAATTTCTCGGTCTCTAAGTCATACATGTTCCAACCTTTCTTTCCAAAAAGATGTCCAATCATGCTACACTTTCGGCTTCTAACTTCAAACTTGTCACCTTTTCATCGCTGCTTGTGAGCAAAAGCAAGGCACCCAAACACCTGCAGATTATTATATGCTGGAAGACGTCCATGAATAATCTTCTAGGGTGTCTTTCCTTCGAGAACACTAGAAGGTGTTCTATTTATAAGAAACACAATAGTAGAGATACTTTCTCCCCAAAAATTCACTGAAAACGAAGACTGAACCAGACGCAACCTCACAACATTTAAGATATAATGATGCTTCCTCTCAACTCTACTCTTGTTGTGGAGTACCCACACATGAAGTCTGATGCATTATGCCTTTTTCACGAAAAAATGAAGTCAAACAGGTGAATTTAGTCCCATTGTCACTAAATTATTTTAACATGTTTATCAATATGTTTCAAAACCATTGCTATGAAATTCTTCAATGAATTTCCCATTTGTGATTTATCATTAAGAAAATAAACGCATACACCTCTTGAGTGATCATCAACGATTGTCAAGAAATAATACAAGTTGCACAAAGTCAGTGTACGATAAGACCCCCACAAATCATAATGAATCAAATAAAAAATACCAGTACTTTTACTATCACTAGAGTGGAAAACCTCGCGACATTGTTTAGCTTTCAAGAAAGTCTCACAACATGAAAATTCAGCATTTCTACAATTAACAAAACAAAGCAAATCAAAAACTATGTTTGATAGATTTCCAAGACGGTGATGCCATAACTCCCCAGCCCCATCTTTATACGTGTGTAACACATCAAATGTTGTAGCTCTACAAAAATACAACGCATCTCTAAGTTCACCCACTCCAGTCAGATTCTTTGTCAAACGATCCTGAAGTACATAACTGTTATTAGAAATCTGCATTACACAATCTGAATCTGGAATAAATTGTGACACATTAATCAAGTTACACTTCAAATCAGGAACCAAGAAAACATTCTTTATACTGAAATCCTTATCAAAAACCACTACTCCCCTCTCTCACGTTACTGTCTGCTGACCATTCAGTAATCTGATATAACAAGGCAAAATATATTTCAGATTAGTCAAAAATTATTCTGAACCTGTCATATGATTAGTTGCCTCTGAATTAAGCACTCGATCACAATATTCATTCTTACCATTTAGTCAAGGGCCTAGACTTTTTTTTAGATTATCAACGATTTTGATCAGTTTGGTCCATTCTTCATTTGTCATACCAATGAAACTGTGTCTGTCAACTTCCACACTAGCATTTAGTATCTCCGTGTGCCACAATTAAATTCGCGCATAACACACTTCCTCTACCACGATTGCTTCGCTTCCTCCTCCTTGACCACTTTGACGAGTTCTTTCTCCCCACCATGATGGGTATCCAATGGTTTGAAAACAAGTCTCAATTTTTTCATGTCTTTTTACACTTAGAGAAAAAGAATTTGATTTTATCTTCTCCATAGGTGGACACGTTTCCACCTTTTGTTGTCATGAATGTCAATTTAGCACTTTGTTGCTCTCTTCCCCTCATCACAGTCTGAATTCTCTCCACAAGCGTCAATTTCGCGTATATTTGGTTCATGTTTTTTAGCAGATCCATGTTTATAGTTGAATTCCAAACAGTTCCATACACCAATTCATCTAGACCCAACAAGAATTGATGAAATTTGTCATCTTCTCATTTAGCATTCAAGTAATTCATTCAAGCATTTTCACAAACACCTTCCGGGCATGAGTTTTCCTATGATCTAGAAATGAGTGATCAAGTCAAATCTAGCATTGAGAATATTAAATGAATGAATATTTAAGTAATTAAGCCCTAAGCATCACATTCCAACATTTAATCACCCTAATCTACCTAACACATTCACTTATAAGAAACTACTCAAAAACCATGGATGAAACACCAAATCCCATGAATGAAATATGTTTATCCATGATTTTAAACAAGAAATCAACTAATAACAAGAAGAAAATAGATTAAACTTCAAATCCAAAGGTTTTCACCAAAGTAGAAACAAAGAGCAAAAGTAGAATATAAGTGTTCTAAGTTGGCTACAAATTAAGTTTAAAGCATATTAATAGTGATTTAAAAATGGTATTGGGTTAACCCAAAACACATGGGTTAACCAAATTGAAAAAAGGTGAAAACTTGAGAAAATGTTGCTTTTTTGGAGCTTTTGACCATGTACCGGTCTGACGTAGTGGTTAAGACAGACCGCTATTTTGGAAAAAAATGTTAGGAAGCCATAACAGTCATGTGTAGCGGTTTGGGAAAGCCGTTACACTCTTCTGTGGCTTATGTTCGGAATGCTGCTAGACACACCTTCAGTACAGGCTCCATAGCTCTCTCACCTTTGAAGCTATGATGTCGTGCAATAGCTCTTTGAAAATCTGACTCAAAGGGATAAAAATTTGATGAAAGATTCTTCTGGTGTAAAAGATGCAACTTTGGGGTGGACAGTTTGGAGCTTCGAGTCTAGCGGATCGCAACTTTGCCGGTTCATATCTCGCAATTCCCTGGGACGTTTAAGGTGATTTTTGGCTTGTTGAAAATCTTGAATACATAGCTACAATATTCTTCAACGTGTTATGATGAAATTTCCATTATTAAAACCCAAAATCACTTGATATTTAATGCTTGTTATTTTGATCCCTATTAAGTCCCATTTTTGGCTATTTTGCATCCAAATGATCTCTCTTTTGAATCCATTCACTTTCAACATCTGAAATATGAATATGACATGCAAATACATTATATTTATGCTTAAATGCGAATGAAGCTACTTAAAATAAATATAAAATAAGAGTTAAAATGCATCAAATGCACAATATATCAATTACCTTTAGAAAATCGATCATTTATCTCATCCCAGACCTCCTTCGGGTCTTCCTTATTAGCCAGAGTTCCTCTTACTTTTGGTTCCACAATGTTAAGGATAAAAAGATACCACCATTAAACTCGTTGAAGCCCAATCTTCATACTATGGATATTTTTCATCACGTTTTGCCACAGATCCATCAACAAAACCATACCTTTTCTTGACTCGCAATGCCGTTCGAATTGCTTGAGCCCATTTGTAAAAGTTGTCTCCATGAACTGCACATAATCGCTCCAAGATTTTCGTTGGTTGCCAACTGGTAGGTCATCATATTCTTCTTCCCTTCACTCATCGTAAAATTTGTCTCAGAAATATCAGCATCTTAGATCTGATACCATCAACAAATAGAGGTTTGCAAGAGACTTTTCTTGTTCATATTAAAATGATCGATACAAATTTTATATAGGCTAGACTAATTACACAATCTGAGATATAATAAATATATATATATATATATATATATATATTCAAAATATGACTATGTTAATATCGATAAGAATACTTTGAGATATTTCTGCCAACGCCCTAAATAGGAATCGATTACTATCGCTATAAATGGAAACCAAAAAAAGAATTAAAAAATTAGACAAAAAATCAAAAAGATCAATCGTATTTTCCTCTTATCTACTCAAAAAAAGTTTAATCATTATGGTAGATATTCTGGCGGGGTACAAGGGAAGATTTTTCTCCAAGAAAATTTCCATACCGCCATAGCACCTGAATTTTTGTGGAAGACAACGCCTTTTGTTGATACTCCAGTCTTTCCTTCTGCCCACTCCTAACCCACTTCAATCCACACACATTCATGCGATTAATAACTATGGCTCAAGTGTGAATGACAGACTCACCAAAATTTCACCGCTCGTTACTAGATAGGACAACAAAATTTCACCAAGCATCACTTGACGCTTCTCCGCAAGAAGCACCTTGCCCTCTTTTTCAACCTCAAGAAAAGAGGCGCCTCTTCAATAGATATAGCCAAAGGTGGAAGACTGAATATCTGCCGCAACTTTCAAACGGCGGTTTGTCCACTCCGCCACTAGTGGCTCAATCTTAGAAGATCTTCCATGTCGTTTTTCTCCTCACTGAATCCATATTTCACACTGCCGCATAGGATGATTCAACCCACTGGTTTGAACAGGAGGCTCTAGAACCACCAATTACAGCCAGCCTAACAAACGAAAAAGAAAAGAGAGATTAAAAAGGAAGAGAAGAGAAGAAAATGAGAGGACGCATAGTGATAGAATAGAGAAAATCAAAGAGTTGACATCACTACACCCCCTTAGACTTTATACACCCAAACTTTTTTCCCCAACTTATTAGCTCTTTAATCTGATACCCGAATTTATATTCATCTTTATCCGACCCTCTAAACTTTTCGATATAATAAATTTTTCACATCTGCAATCAATTACTCTAATTTGCATTTAAAAAATTAAAAACACAATTAGAAATTTCCTTTGTTGGATAAATAACCAAATCAACTAAAAGAAAATTCGATTTACCCAACCTCCACCTTCATATGTTGCCACCATTGTTTCTAGGTGAAATGCTTCAAACCATTATTCTCTAACACAAAGATTAATAAGATTCTTAACTTCTTATTTTGATTCCAAACAGGTCAGTTTCAGCCTCTACTAGTGGCACTAAGCCTTGCTTAATTACACTTCTTGTTTTGCTACATTTTATTTGTTACTCTCAACAAGGTATTATCATCACCATTTCAACATTATTTCTGATTTTCTACAGAAATTGGTAAGAATCTATCATTTTTGTTGGGCATGGGTTGACACCCACCCAAAAGTCCATCAAAAATCCAGCCCAGAGTACAGACCCGAACCCGGCCCCGACGGACAGACACTACCCACGTAGAAGCATGCGGACCCTCTGCGAGACCCATCACTAAAAAGGAAATATACCTTCTACAAATAGAAGGATTCCAAGCGATAGAGAGGGGAGGAAGGAAATGAGCATAACCGCTTAGTCAAATCATATGTCCCATCAGTAACTAAAAGCCAACCGTCTCATCGACTACCCAACGTCGACCACCCCGTCTTACAACACAACATCGACCACCCGAAGTCTCTCATCTCATCAACCACCTGTAGTCTCTCTACCTCATCGACTACCCAACATCGACCACCCGAAGTCTCTCATCTCATTGACCACCCGAAGTTTCTCCATCTCATCGACCACCGAAGTCTCTCCATCTCACACTACCTCATCGACCATCGGAGAATTATCTCGCCAAGACCCCCTCCCAAGCCTTCGGTTAAGCACAAGTAACTACTCAATTCAATCAAGATATCATAAGCGATACTTCAAGACCATAAAAGATTGGCAGGACCGTGTTAGGCAGGAAAAGTGCAGGACCGGATCAACATTCGTAGAAAGGTACAAGAAGATAGTGTGTCCCATCGTTATCCCCGAAGAGGCCGCAATAACCGCTCTGAGAAACTCGTTATGGTACGAGTTGAGGTTTCGCAAAGAGCTGGTCCTCAACCAGCCACAAACGCTGGAGGACGCGCTACACAAGGGAACGATCGGCAAAGACCCGAACTCCAGCAAGGACAGGACAATAGCGACAATCACCTAACCTATCGGGGCCAGGACAACCGAGGATATCACCCAAGACAGCTTGTCGAGGCAAACATGGAACCGCATAAAAGAGAGAGAGAAGAGCCGAATGAAGAAGCTCAACCGGTTTCGACAAGGCACATAAACATAATCATGGGCGGCTTGTTACATTGTAATGACTCTGTAAGGGCGATAAAGAAATCTGAGCGCAGCGCCGTAAACGCACTAAGCAACCCAAAAGATACCGAAGAAGAGCACGATCCCCTTAAATTCACACAAGCCAACACCGCCGATGTAGAAAACCCACACAATGATTTCCACGTAATCGAACTAATGATCGCTGATTGTGAAGTTACTAGGATCCTGGTCGACTCGGGAAACTCGGTAAACATAATATTCAAAGAAACCCTTACGAAAATAGAGTACCCAAGTGCAAAGATGAAACCATCCTCCCATCCCTTGACCGGTTTCAGCGGTGACAGTATTCAGGCAATCGGAATGATCAAACTACCCATATGCGTGATGGGAACGATGAGGGTCGTCAAGCTATTGGTCGTCGACCAACACCCAGTCTTCAATGAAATCCTGGGAACCCCTTGGTTGTATACCATGAAAGCGGCAGTCTCAATATACCACCAGTGTGTCAAGTTCCCAACACCAAACAGAACTAGAACGATAAAAAAAAACCAAAGGGCCGCTAGGACTTATTTCATCGCCGAGCACAAAGAATAGAAAAAGTCAAATTCATAGCAGCTACCGAAAGGTCGGAAGGAGACGACGTCAAGCGAGAGCGATTAAATATTGCACACCAACCCTAGAGCCTATAGATCACATCAATATCAAGGATTCTGGAGCCGACAAACGAGTCGCCATAGGACGCCACCTAGACAAGAAAATGAAGAACGAATAGATCACATTCCTAAAGGAGAATGCCTCTACCTTCGTCTGGAAGGTCAAAGTCATGGCAGGGATAAACCTTCTTATCACCTGTCATGAACTCAATGTGGACCTGACTTATAAGCCTGTACGACAAAAACGATGAAAGCTCGGTCCGGAAAGAAGCTAGGCCGTAAACAACAAAGTAGAGAAACTCCTTGGAGTTGGGTCAATCACCAAAGTACAATACCCCGAGTGGCTCGCCAACCCATTAGTCATGAAAAAGAAGAGCGGAAAGTGGAGGGTATGTGTAGACTTCACAGATCCTCTCCCAATCCACGTCCGGCCCCTTAACGATCGACGCCCTGGAAAGCTTTCTAACACTCTCCAAAAAATTATATGGGAAGGCTTACAAGGGAAAAGGTTTATCTGCAAAAACAAGAAAAATTCAAAGGTCAAGAACGCGCAAAAACTCAGAAAAAGTCCCAATGAGCCAAGTGGCTACCGATCTCCAGTGCCCAATCACGAAGGAACTCTTAACCAATATCAGGGACGGGGACATTGTTTATTTTTACCAAAAAATACTGCCGTTTCCAATCCCAGACTTTAGTCTTCGTCCCGGTAATAAGGGTGTATTTGCTTTTCATCTGAATATAGAAAAATCTCGTATCATAACGGATCTGATGCTCNACAACCTTATAAGTCAAGGCGACAAGATCAAATTGGTCGATCAAAACGAGGACGCCGATCTCCGTCCCAAGAATGAGTAGGCCGACCAAGTTTCATATCGCGGCGGTCGTCAGCTGAGAGATAGCCATTCGACGACACGCGTAGAACGAGAGGACGATCCCAGGGATGGGAAACCACAGGTTAGCAAGGAGGAAATAATCTTCGAAAACTCAAAAAATATCCGTCTGGTGGAGACCACAGACGCTCGTCAAGTCTCAGAATCTTGAACTCTAGTTTGGGAGCGGCGATGCCACACTTCGCGCACAGCTCCGCCAGAGATTGGTTTGTTGTTTTAGTCGGACCAACGCCCGAAAAATAGTCCTCGTCCATAACGTCAGCCGATCCCATCTCTTCTCCTTCACCGTTCTCGGATCCCTCATCTGCAACAGGAGCCGCGATATCCGCCTCGTCATTCTCCCTAGATTCGGCCGCCTCGGCGTCTTTACCATAACCTTCCGCCTCGTCGAGATCTAAATCTTCATCACGAAGTTGAGGGATTCCAAAGGGTCGCCTACCCGTCACCGACTAGGCCTCGTTAGACATAACTTCTTCTTTTATATCAAAAACAAAACCCTCACCGAACATACCAATTCGCTTGCAGGAAATATGAAGACCGCGAAGGAGGCTCAGGACGGAGTAAAAAAAAGAAAGAGAAAAACGCCCAAAAAACAAATATAGAGAGAGAATTTAGAGAGAGGAGAAAGCAAAAAATTACCTGTGAAAATATAGGAGAGGAGAATGCATGGAATAAGAAGGGAGAGGAATATTTATAGATGCTGACGTGGAAAACGAACAGTCCAACGTAAAAAAAAGACTTTTCGCTGCCCAAGGCCACGTGTCGCGCCTTCATTCACCAGGAAAACAAAAAGACACCCTTAAATAAAAATAAGAGGACTTATTAAATGAACGAAAAACAGGTCTCTTGATGACTCCGACCTGGATTATATCCCGACATTGATATTTATTCGGTCACCGTGAATAATTGGCCTCACTAACGTGGGGGGCTAACTGTTGGGCCTAGGCTGACACCCACCCAGAAGCCCATCAAGAATCCAGCCCCGAGTACAGACCGGTACCCGGCTCTGACGGACGGACACAACCCGCATAGAAGCACGCAGACCCTCTGCAGGACCCATCACGAAAAAGGAAATATGCCTTCTATAAATAGAAGGAGTCCAAGCGATAGAGAGGGGAAGAAGGATATGAGCAGAACCGCTTAGTCAAATCACTTGTCCCATTAGTAACTAAAAGCCAACTGTCTCATCGACTACCCAACGTCGACCACCCCATCTTGCAACACAACATCGACCACCCGAAGTCACTCATATCATCGACTACCCAACGTCGACCACCCGAAGTTTCTCTACTTTATCGACTACCCAACATCAACCACTCGTAGTCTCTCATCTTATTGACTACCCAACGTCGACCACCCAAAGTCTCTCTACTTTGTCGACTACCCAACGTCGACCACCCGATATCTCTCATCTCGTCGACCACCCGAAGTCTCTTCATCTCGTCGACCACCCGAAGTCTCTACCAGCGACCCAACCTTGGAAATTTTCTTCAAATGCGGCTTCTTGACAGTTCCCACCTCAGCCTGAGCTTATAAAGCTTTAGCCCTCATCGCGGCGATAAAATCAGAAGTCATATTCGTCGGATGAGGGTGATAACTGAACTGGTTACGTTTAACTGCACGAAACATAAGCCAAGTTAAAACGACTCCCCGAGAATGGCCTCGGAAAAATCCCAGAGCAAAGACAAAAGATAAAAAAACCCTTGCTTCTGTTTATACGGGCTAGGCTCCTCGCGATCCTCTCCCGATCCACGTCCGGCCACTTAACGATCGACGCCCTGGAAAGCTTTCTAACGATCTCCAAAAAATTCCTTGGGAAGGCTTCCAAGGAAAAAGGTTTATCTGCAAAAACAAGAAAAATTCAAAGGTCAGTTAAGAACGCCCAAAAACTCAGAAAAAGTCTCGATGAGCCAAGTGGCTACCGATCTCCGGTGCCTAATCCCGAAGGAACTCTCAACCAATATCAGGCACGGCGTCATTGTTTATTTTTACCAAAATATATTATCGTTTCCAATCCCAGACTTTATTCTTCGTCCCGATAATAAGGGTGTATTTGATTTTCATCTGAATATAGAAAAATCTCGTATCATAACTGATCTGATGCTCCCCCCCCCCACCTGAACGACTTGACAACCTTATAAGTCAAGGCGACAAAATCAAATAGGTCGATCAAAACGAGGACGATGATCTCCATCCCAAGAACGAGCAGGCCGACCAAGTTTCATATCGCGGCGGTCGTCAACTGAGAGATAGCCATTCGACGACGCGCGCAGAACGAGAGGACGATCCCAGGGATGGGAAACCACAGGTTAGCAAGGAGGAAATAATCTTCGAAAACCAAAAAATATCCCTCTGGTGGAGACCACGGACGCTCGTCAAGTCTCAAAATCTTGAACTCTAGTTTGGGAGCGGTGATGCCACACTTCGCGCACAGCTCCGGCAGAGATTGGCTTGTTGTTTTAGTCGGACCAACGCCCGAAAAATAGTGCTCATCCATGACGTCAGCCAATCCCATCTCGTCTCCTTCACCGTTCTCAGATCCCTCATCTGCAACAGGTTTCACGATATCCACCTTGTCCTTCTCCCTAGATTCGACCGCCTCGGCGTCTCTACCATAACCTTCCGCCTCATCGAGATCCAAATTTTCATCAAGAAATTGAGGGATTCCAAAGGGTCGCCTACCCATCGCCGACTAGGCCTCGTTAGACATAACTTCTTCTTTTATATCAAAAACAAAACCCTCACTAAACATACCAATTCGCTTGCCGGAAATATGAGACCGCGAAGGAGGCTCACGACGGAATAAAAAAAAGAGAAAAACGCCCAAAAAACAAATATAGAGAGAGAGAATTTAAAGAGAGGAGAGAGCAAAAAATTACCTGCAAAAAAATAGGAGAAGAGAATGCATAGAATAAGAAGGGAGAGGAATATTTATAGATGCTGACGTGGAAAACGAACCGTCCAACGTAAAAAAAAAGACTTTTCGCTGCCCAAGGCCACGTGTCGCGCCTTCATTCACCAGGAAAACGAAAAGATACCCTTAAATAAAAATAAGAGGATTTATTAAATAAACGAAAAAAGAGGTCTATTGATGACTCCGACCTGGAGTATATCCCGACATTGATATTTATTCGGTCGCTGGGAATAATTGGCCTCACTGACCTGGGGGGCTAACTGTTGGGCCTGGACTGACACCCACCCAGAAGCCCATCAAGAATCCAGCCCCGAATACAAACCGGGACCCGGCCCCGACGGACGGACACCACCCGTGTAGAAGCACGCAGACCCTCCGCAGGACCCATTACTAAAAAGGAAATATGCCTTCTATAAATAGAAGGAGTCCAAGCGATAGAGAGGGGAAGAAGGAAATGAGCAGAACCGCTTAGTCAAATCACTTGACCCATCAGTATCTAAAAGCCAACTGTCTCATCGACTACCCAACGTCGACCACCCGAAGTTTCTCTACCTTATCGACTACCCAACGTCAACCAGTCGTAGTCTCTCATCTTGTTGACGACCCAACGTCGACCACCCAAAGTCTCTCTACCTTGTCGACTACCCAACGTCGACCAGCCGAAATCTCTCATCTCGTCGACCACCCGAAGTCTCTCCATCTCATCGACCACCCGAAGTTTCTCCATCTCATCGACCACCCGAAGTCTCTACCAGCGACCAAACGTTGGAAAGTTTCTTCACATGCTGCTTCTTGACATTTCCCGCCTTAGCCTGAGCTTTTAAAGCTTTAGCCCT
The DNA here is from genome assembly GCA_900406425.1 of Iberis pinnata. Lineage (NCBI taxonomy): Eukaryota > Viridiplantae > Streptophyta > Magnoliopsida > Brassicales > Brassicaceae > Iberis > Iberis pinnata. The sequence goes on from OVBE01001097.1 coordinate 17,710, forward strand.
CATCGCGGCGATAAAATCAGAAGTCATATTCATCGAATAAGGGTGATAACTGAACTGGCTATGTTTAACTGCACGAAACATAAGCCAAGTTAAAACGACTCCCCGAGAATGGCCTCGGAAAAATCCCAGGGCAAAGAAAAAAGATTAAAAAAACCCTTACTTCTGTTTATATGGGCTAGGCTCCTCGCGATCCTCTCCCAATCCACGTCCGGCCACTTAACGATCGACACCGTGGAAAGCTTTCTAACACTCTCCAAAAAATTCTCTGGGAAGGCTTCCAAGGGAAAAGTTTTATCTGCAAACACATGAAGAATTCAAAGGTCAAGAACGCGCAAAAACACAGAAAAAGTCCCAATGAGCCAAGTGGCTACCGATCTCCGGTGTCCAATCACGAAGGAACTCTCAACCAATATCAGGGACAGCGACTTTGTTTATTTTTACCAAAAAAATACTATCGTTTCCAATCCCAGACTTTATGCTTCGTCCCGATAATAAGGGTGTATTTGCTTTTCATCTGAATATGGAAAAATCTCGTATCATAACTGATCTGATGCTCCCCCCCCCCCCCCCCNTCAAGGCGACAAGATCAAATAGGTTGATCAAAACGAGGACGCCGATCTTCGTCCCAAGAACAAGCAGGCCGACCAAGTTTCATATCGCGGCGGTCGTCAGCTAAGAGATAGCCATTCGACGACACGTGCAGAACGAGAGGACGATTCCAAGGATGGGAAACCACAGGTTAGCAAGGAGGAAATAATCCTCGAAAACCGAAAAATATCCTTCTGGTGGAGACCACGGAGGCAGGTCAAGTCTCAGAATCTTGAACTCTAGTTTGAGAGCGGCGATGCCACACTTCGCGCACAGCTCCGCCAGAGATTGGCTCGTTGTTTTAGTCAGACCAACGCCCGAAAAATAGTCCTCGTCCATGACGTCAGCCGATCCCTTCTCGTCTCCCTCACCGTTCTCAGATCCCTCATCTGCAACGAGAGCCACGATAGCTGCCTCGTCGTTCTCCCTAGATTCAGCCGCCTCGGCGTCTCTACCAAACCCTTCCGCCTCGTCGAGATCCAAATCTTCATCACGAAGTTGAGGGATTCCAAAAAGTCGCCCACCCGTCACCGACTAGGCCTCGTTAGACATAAATTCTTCTTTTATATCAAAAACAAAACCCTCACCGAACATACCAATTCGCTTGCAGGAAATATGAGACCGCGAAGGAGGCTCACGACGGAGTAAAAAAAAAAGAGAAAAAAGCCCAATAAATAAATATAGAGAGAGAATTTAGAGAGAGGAGATAGCAAAAAATTACCTACGAAAATATAGGAGAGGAGAATGCATGGAATAAGAAGGGAGAGGAATATTTATAGATGCAGACGTGGAAAATAAACAGTCCAACGTAACAAAAAGACTTTTCGCTGCCCAAGGCCATGTGTCACGCCTTCATTCACTACGAAAACGAAAAGACACCCTTAAATGAAAATAAGAGGATTTAATAAATGAACGAAAAAAGAGGTCTCTTGATGACTCATACCTGGATTCTATCCCGACATTGATATTTATTTGGTCGCCGGGAATAATTGGCCTCACTGACCTGGGGGGCTAACTGTTGGGCCTGGGCTGACACCCACCCAAAAGCCCATCAAGAATCTAGCCTCGAATACAGACTGGGACCCGGCCCCGTCGGACGGACACCACCCGCATAGAAGCACGCAGAACCTCCGCAGGATCCATCACTAAAAAGGAAATATGCCTTCTATAAATAGAAGGAGTCCAAGCGATAGAGAGGGGAAGAAGGAAATAAGCAAAAACCGCTTAGTCAAATCACTTGTCCCATCAGTAACTAAAAGCCAACCGTCTCATCGACTACCCAACGTCGACCACCCCATCTTGCAACACAACATCGACCACCCGAAGTCTCTCATCTCATCGACTACCCAACGTCGACCACCCGAAGTTTCTCTACCTTATCGACTACCCAACGTCAACCACTCGTAGGCTCTCTTCTTGTTGACTACCCAACGTCGACCACCCGAAGTCTCTCTACCTTTTCGACTACCCAACGTCGACAACCCAAAATATTTCATCTCATCGACCACCCGAAGTCTCTCCATCTCATCGACCATCCGAAGTCTCTACCATCGACCCAACCTTGGAAAGTTTTTTCATATGCGGCTTCTTGACATTTCCCGCCTCAGCCTGGGCTTTTAAAGCTTTAGCCCTCATCTCAGCGATAAAATCAGAAGTCATATTCATCGGATGAGGGTGATAACTGAACTGGCTACGTTTAACTCCACGAAACATAAGCCAAATTAAAACGACTCCCCGAGAATGGCCTCGGAAAAATCCGAAGGGAAAGACAAAAGATAAAAAAAACCCTTACTTATGTTTATACGGGCTAGGCTCCTCGCGATCCTCTCCCGATCCACGTCCGACCACTTAACGATCGACGCCCTGGAAAGCTTTCTAACACTCTCCAAAAAATTCTCTGGGGAGGCTTCCAAGGGAAACAGTTTATCTGCAAAAACAAGAAAAAATCAAAGGTTAAGAATGCGCAAAAAGTCAGAAAAAGTCCCAATAAGCCAAGTGGCTACCGATCTCCGGTGCCCAATCACGACGATACTCTCAACCAATATCAGGGACGGCAACATTTTTATTTTTACCAAAAATTACTGTCGTTTCCAATCCCAGACTTTAGTCTTCGTCCCGGTAATAAGGGTGTAATTTCTTTTCATCTTAATATAGAAAAATCTCGTATCATAAGTGATCTGATGGTCCCCCCCCCCCACCTGAACGACTTGATAACCTNGCGACAAGATTAAATAGGTCGATCAAAACGAGGACGCCAATCTCCGTCCCAAGAACGAGCAGGCCGACCAAGTTTCATATCGCGGCGGCGCAAAACGAGAGGACGATCCCAAGGATGGGAAACCACAGGTTAGCAAGGAGGGAATAATCCTCGAAAACCGAAAAATATCCCTCTGGTGGATACCACGGACGCTCGTCAAGTCTCAGAATCTTGAACTCTAGTTTGGGAGCGGCGATACCATACTTTGCGCACAGCTCCGCCAGAGATTCCAAAGGGTCGCCTACCCATCGCCGACTAGGCCTCGTTAGACATAACTTCTTCTTTTATATCAAAAACAAAACCCTCACCAAACATACCAATTCGCTTGCAGGAAATATGAGATCGCGAAGGAGGATCACGACGGAGTAAAAAAAGAAAGAGAAAAACGCCCAATAAATAAATATAGAGAGAGAATTTAGAGAGAGGAGATAGCAAAAAAATTACCTGCGAAAATATAAGAGAGGAGAATGCATGGAATAAGAAGGGAGAGGAATATTTATAGATGCTGACGTGGAAAATGAACAGTCCAACGTAAAAAAAAAAAAGAATTTTCGCTGCCCAAGGACACGTGTCATGCCTTCATTCACCAGGAAAACGAAAAGACACCCTTAAAAAATAATAAGAGGATTTAATAAATGAACGAAAAAAGAGGTCTCTTGATGACTCCGACCTGGATTCTATCCCGACATTGATATTTATTTGGTCACCGGAAATAATTGACCTCACTGACCTAGGGGGCTAACTGTTGGGCCTGGGCTAACACCCAACCAGAAGCCCATCAAGAATCCAGCCTCGAATACAGACCGGAACCCGGCCCCGATGGACGGTCACCACCCGCGTAGAAGCACGCAGACCCTCCACAGGATCCATCACTAAAAAAGAAATATGCCTTCTATAAATTGAAGGAGTCCAAGCGATAGAGAAGGGAAGAAGGAAATGAGCGAAAACCGCTTAGTCAAATCACTTGTCCCATCAGTAACTAAAAGCCAACCGTCTCATCGACTACCCAACGTCGACCACCCCATCTTGCAACACAACATCGACCACCCAAAGTCTCTCATCTCATCGACTACCCAACGTCGACCACCCAAATTTTTTCTACCTTATCGACTACCCAACGTCAACCACTCGTAGTCTCTCATCTTGTTGACTACCCAACGTCGACCACCCAAAGTCTCTCTACCTTGTCGACTACCCAACGTCGACCACCCGAAATATCTCATCTCGTCGACCACCCGAAGTCTCTCCATCTTATCAACCACCCGAAGTCTCTACCAGCGACCCAACCGTGGAAAGTTTCTTCACATGCGGCTTCTTGACAGTTCCCGCCTCAGCCTGGGCTTTTAAAGCTTTAGCCCTCATCTCGGCGATAAAATCAGAAGTCATATTCATCGGATGAGGATGATAACTGAACTGGCTACGTTTAACTGCACGAAACATAAGCAAAGTTAAAACAACCCGAGAATGGCCTCGGAAAAATCCCAGGGCAAAGATAAAAGATAAAAAAAACCCTTACTTATGTTTATACGGGCTAGGATCCTCGCGATCCGGGCCCGATCCACGTCTAACCACTTAAAGATCGACGCCCTGGAAAGCTTTCTAACACTCTCCAAAAAATTCTCTGGGAAGACTTCCAAGGGAAACAGTTTATCTGCAAAAACAAGAAAAATTCAAAGGTCAAGAACGTGCAAAAAGTCAGAAAAAGTCCCAATGAGCCAAGTGGCTCCGATCTCCGGTGCCCAATCACGAAGGAACTCTCAACCAATATCAGGGACGGCAACATTGTTTATTTTTACCAAAAAATACTGTCGTTTCCAATCCCAGACTTTAGTCTTTGTCCCGGTAATAAGGGTGTATTTGCTTTTCATCTGAATATAGAAAAATCTCGTATCATAACTGATCTGATGCTCCCCCCCCCCCCGACCTAAATGACTTGGCAACCTTATAAGTCAAGGCGACAAGATCAAATAGGTCGATCAAAACGAGGATGCCGATCTCCGTCCCAAGAACGAGCAGGCCGACCAAGTTTCATATCGCTACGGTCGTCAGCTGAGAGATAGCCATTCGACAACGCGCGCAGAACGAGAGGACGATCCCAAGGATGGGAAACCACAGGTTAGCAAGGAGGAAATAATCCTTGAAACCCGAAAAATATCCCTCTAGTGGAGACCACGGACGCTCATCAAGTCTCAGAATCTTGAACTATAGTTTGGGAGCGGCGATGCCACACTTCGCACACAACTCCGCCACAGATTGGCTCGTTGTTTTAGTCGGACCAACGCCCAAAAAATAGTCCTCATCCATGACTTCAGCCGATCCCATCTCGTCTCCTTCACCGTTCTCGGATCCCTCATCTGCAACGGGAGCCGCGATATCCGCCTCGTCGTTCTCCCTAAATTCGGACGCTTCGGCCTCTCTACCAAAATGTTCCGCCTCGTCGAGATGCAAATTTTCATCACGAAGTTGAGGGATTCCAAAGGGTCGCCTAGCCGTCGCCGACTAGGCCTCGTTATACATAACTTCTTCTTTTATATCAAAAACAAAACCCTCACCGAACATACCAATTCGTTCGCAGGAAATAGAAGACCGCGAAGGAGGCTCACGACGGAGTAAAAAAAAAAGAAAGAGAAAAACGCCCAAAAAACAAATTTAGAGAGAGAATTTAGAGAGAGGAGATAGCAAAAAAATTACCTGTGAAAATATAGGAGAGGATAATGCATGGAATAAGAAGTCGACCACCCGAAGTCTCTCTACCTTGTCGACTACCCAACATCGACCACCCGAAATCTCTCATCTCGTCGACCACCCAAAGTCTCTCCATCTCATCGACACCCCGAAGTCTCTCTACCTCATCGACTACCCAACGTCGACCACCCGAAGTCTCTCATCTCATCGACTACCCAAAGTCTCTCATCTCATCGATCATCTGAAGTCTCTCATCTCATCAACCACCCAAAGTCTCTCTACCTTATCGACTACCCAACATCAACCACCCGAAGTTTCTCATCTCATTGACCACCCGAAGTCTCTCCATCTCATCGACCTCCCGAAGTCTCTCCATCTCACACTACCTCATCGACTCTCGTAGAATTACCTCGTCAAGACCCTCTCTCAAGCCTTCGGTTAAGCACAAGCAACTAGTCAATTCAATTAAAATATCAAAAGCGATACTTCAAGACCATAAAAGATCGTCAAGACCATGTCAGGCAGAAAAAGTGTAGGACCGGATCAACAATTTTGTAACATTTTTTGTGTAGCTTAAACTGAGTTTTGAGAAGATCAAAGGTACAAAAGCTTGGAGAAGATGATACTTTAAGACTCTCACTAAGTCTGGTGCAGAACACTAACCAGATCATAATATCCATAAACCTCAAACTTTTAGATTTAAAGACAAACCCTTAAAGGTTAAAAAGAGGTTTTTCTCGATCTTGTGAAATCTGGGAGAGAACCCAGTTGTGTTGGGCACTGATCAAAGCTTAAAGTAATCTCTTTTTATTTCATTACAACGAGTATACAGCTAAAAGTAGTCTTCTTATTCTTTTGAATCCATTCGATGATGACAGAAGAAGAAGGTGGAGGTTAGGTAAACCTGGTTTTTTTTAGTTTAATTGTGTTCTTAAGTTTTTTAACGCAAATTAGAATAATTGATTGCAGATGCGAGAAAATGATGATATCAAATTGTTAAGAGGCAAATAAATAGGAGTATAAATTCGGGTATCAGTCTAAAGAGCTAACAAGTTGTGAGGGACGGTGGGAAAGAAATTTTGGGTGTGTAAAATGTAGGGGGTGTAACGATGTCAACCCAAAAACTGACCAAATTTCTCCGGATATACAAAATTTATCATTAACATGTTTAAGGTTAATGATATTCTTCCGTCAGTATTATTATTTTGATTTTTTATTATTATTATGATGATTCTCCTAGTACTAGGTTTGAATTGATTTGACACCATGAGAAATGTTGTGTAGGGACCATAAAACCAGATTTAGTTATAAACCAAGTTTAAAACGTTTAATATTAAAAAAATAATGAAGTCGAGTCGAAACTGTTTCCTTAATTCTAAAAATTGCCCATTAGTATGATGGTTTACCGCAATTTAAGAATCCCAGGATACAACCGTTAAGCGTCTTTATTAAGCAGTACTCTTAGCAAAGCCTTTCGACATTTGTATCTGTGAATATTTTCGATACTTTGGAACGGGTTATTATTGGAACTGTTTGATTTTAACGGTAATTATTTTTATCTCTTCTTCAATATCGAAAACCAATATGTTTTCTGATAATTGATAGAGAAAAAGATGGGTCGATATGAATGAAGGAGGGGCGATATTTATAGTGCCCGAAGGGGTGAGACTTGGCCAAAGGGACACGACTGTTCGAGCAGAACGGGCGCGAGTGGCCGAACCGGCGCGAGTGGCCGAACAGGCGCGAGTGGAGCTGGCCGAGACGAGCTGGCCCTAGTGAGCTGGCCGAGACAAACTGGCCCAAGTGAGCTGGCCGAGACGTGCTGGACAAGAACGAGCTGGGCCAAAAACGAGCTAACCCGAGCCTTTTAAAAAATTTTCTCTCAAAAATATTAGGCCTGAGACCCGAGACATTTGACCTAACGTCCCGAGGCTCGTGCCCGTGTCGTGCCGTGCTGAGCCAAGCAGGGTGACGGCGCGTGCGCGCGCGTATGATTCTCCTCTCTCACTTCCACCATACATAGTGTCCCTTTGCTACTCACTTGTAAACACTACATGAGTAACCTACTTATATACCCCTTGAAAATTGTTTTCCCTAGCAATGTGGGACAAATTAACTTCAGTTAATTTGTTAACTTTTAGTGTGTTCAACTAACATACTTTGACCTCACATTTCTCATTCAATTTAACTCCAAATTTAGCATTTGAATATTCAAAGTTATAGTCCAAAATACAACCTATACAATGCAATTAAAATCCAGAGATTCCGAGCAACACACTTGCCGGAAAAGTTGCCAGAAAAGTGACAAAAATCACTTGTTCAAATTTGAGTACCAACAATCCCCCATATGAATAGAAATGATCCTAAACATATGAAGACTCTAGAGACTCGAAAGAATAGGCTGACTAGATTCCCTAAGAAACTAGGCAGAAGGACTTTTCGAGGATATTGCAAAAAATCACTGCATATGATTTGGTAGCATACGCCTTGAACCAGTCATAGTTAATACATGTCGGATTTACTCGGCTAGGGAGTGAACGCGATGTCTTGAACCCCCGGGCTTTGGTGTAAACCTAGACAACATGTATAACACAGTTTTTTTTCTCACATAGACTAAGTTCTCTATTGTTTTCATTTTGGCCCTGAACAAACCTGGTATCATGAGTGACTTGGAGAGATAGCCTTTCCTTCTCCCTCCTAGAACCGGCCTTGTTCACTCTCATTTAGGTGATCTGCCAATAACTTTTGCAAAAGTATCATGTAATACTCATCTGAGAAAGTTATGAAATCATTAAAAGCTTTAAGCTTAACCAACATGATTTACATTGTTTCATCATCAAACTTTTGAATTTGGGAATTGGGTAGAGAGACTAGTCTCACGGTGTTTGGGTAGATTTAGTTTGAAGTTGTTGTCCCCTTGAACCTATTTCTTGGGATCTCCAGTCAGTTAGGTAGGGTTACCATAAAACTTCATCATTCTTTATAGGTTTTAAACCCATTCCTTGAGATGATTTTTCTACTTGATCTCTTGCCAAATCTTTAGTGAACGGATCAGGTACGTTATCGGCAGATTTGATAAATGCTATCGTGAGTACTCCAGCTGAGATCAATTTTCTACTGGTCTTATGTCGTCGTCTTATTGACGAGATTTTTCATTATACAACATACTTTGTGCCCGAGAGATAGTTGATTGACTATCACAGTGTACATGTAATGCATGCACGGGTTTTTCCCACATGGGAATATCTTCCAAGAAATTTTGAAGCCATTCAGCTTCTTGAGCTGCCTTATCAAGGGCTATGAACTCTGAGGTAAATATATATCCACTCGTGGATTTAGAGGTTTTGGAATATGCTATCCAGTTAGCATCATTATATCGTTCTAGAAATCATGGTTCTTTACCATAGTGTAGACCGTAGTTTTAAGTATAACATAGGTAATCAAATACTCTAGTTATAGCTCTCCAATGTTTATATCATGGATTACTGGTGTAGCGGCTTAGTACATTCATGGCATGCGCTAGGTCGGGTCTAGCACAATTTGTTAAGTACATTAGACTCCCAATTACTCGAGCATATTCCACTTGGTCCACCGCAGTTCCTGAGTTTTTACTCAAGTGAATATTAGGGTCTACCGGTGTTTTCGCATTTTTATTTGAATATTCTTTGAATTTATCAAGTATCCTTTGAGAATAATGCGATTGTGATAAAATTATTCCTTCGGCATTTCTATGGATTTTAATCCCGAGAATGACGTCTGCCAAACCCATGTCTTTCATATCGAAGTTTCGACTAAGAAGACCCTTAGTTTGATTAGTCATGTCTTTATTTCCACCAATAATGAACATGTCATCAACATATAATCCCAAAAAAATGTATCTATGTGGAGTACTTTTGATGTTTATGCATTTATCACATTCGTTTATCGTAAACCAATTCGACATCATTCAATGGTCAAATTTTTCATGCCATTGTTCGGAGCTTGCTTGAGTCTGTATAACGACTTTACAATTCTACAGAATTTTTGCTCTTGTCCCGGAATGACAAAACCTTCAGGTTGCTTCATATAAATTTCCTCTTCTAAATCTCCATTTAAGAAGGTTGTTTTTACCTCCATTTGATGAATTTCGAGGGCTCGTAAAGCCACAATTGCAACCAAGATTCGAATAGACGTTATCCTTGTTACCAGAGAATACGTGTCAAAGAAACACAAAACCTTCCTTTTGGCGGAATCCTTGCACTACAAGTCGTGCCTTATACTTTTTCATGGAGTTATCAGGTTTTTGTATTGTTTTGAAAATCCATTTACATCCTAGTGCTTTAGACCCTTCGGGTAAATCGACTAACTCATAAGTATTATTTTGTAATATTGAATCGATTTCACTATTGACGGCTTCCTTCCAATAAGGTGCGTCGGGTATAGACATAGCTTATGAGTATGTTCTTGGTTCGTTCTCTACGAGAAAAACCATCATAAAATCATCTCCGAAGGATTTTTCCTTGCGAAATCTTTTGCTTCGCCGAGGTTTTGCTTCTACTTCTTCCACTTGTGGAGAAGGTCCATAAGTGCTCACCTTATTTGTTGAGGAATCCTCTTCTCTTTGTTCTATTGTCCGTTTTGGACGTTGTTTTTCCTTACAAGGAAAAATGTTCTCAAAGAAAGAAGCATTTCGTGATTTGATGACTGTATTGACATGAATATCAAGTATATCTTATTTATGAACCAGAAATCTATAAGCACTGTTATTGTGTGCATAGCCAATGAAAATACAGTCAACGGTTTTAGGTCCAACAATGACCTTTTTCCGAGGTGGTACAACAATCTTTCCAACGCACCTCCACACTTTGAGGTATTTGTACGATGGTACATTACCTGTCCAAAGTTCATATGGTATTGTGCTATTGTGCTTATTTGGAATCTTGTTCAAAATGGTATTGGTAGTAAGAAAATCATCCCCCCCCCCCACATTGACTGGGGTAACACAGATCCTTGCAACATAGCATTCATCATCTCTTTGAGAGTGCGATTTTTACGTTCTGTAGTCCCATTAGATTCTAGGAGTAAGGAGCGGTAGTTTGATGTATGATCCAATGTTCTTTGCAGAAATCATTAAAGGGACCATCATGCTCGTGTCCTTGATCACTTCTTACTATTTTAATAGTTTTACCAAGTTGATTTTCAACTTCAAGTTTATATTCTTTGAATTTTGACAAGACTTCGTCTTTGCTATGTAACAGATATACATAACAATATCTTGTACTATCGTCAATGAATGTCACAAAATACTTTTTACCGCCTCGATTTTTTATATATTTCAGATCACATAAATCTATATGAATTAAACCCAAAGGTTCGGTAGTTCATTGGACTTTAGGAGATGGAATTTTTGTAAGTTTGGCTTATACACAAACTTCACATATATCTTTATGTACTTTGCACTTGCGAATTAAGTTCAATCTTATTAATTTTTGCATAGATTTATAATTAACATGTCATAATCTTTCATGCCAAGTATTAAAAGACTCAACCGAATAAGCAACTGATTTTTCATTAACTTTATCATCAAGTACAATGTTAGCCCATTTCAAGCTTGTCAGGACGAAGGACTATCATCTCACACATTTTGACAAGTCCTCCTTTTACAAATCCCTTTCCCAAATACACCCCATTTTTCCTTGAGTACTAGCTTGTCAACTTCAAAATTTGTTCTGAGTCCAGTTTTGCTTAGTATAGTTCCCGAAACAAGGTTCTTCCTCATGTTCGGCACATGTTTGACATTGTTGAGTGTACGCTCATGTCCTGAAGTCAGCTTCAGAACCACTTTGTCGCGACCTTAAATCTTTGAGCGAGTTGTGTTTCCCATGAACAGTTGCTCTTCAGTCTTGTTCTTCTGATAGGTGGTGAACATTTCCTTATTAGCACAGATGTGGGTGGTTGCACCAGTGTCATACCACCATTATTTTCGGTTGTCGTCAACTATGTTGACTTCAGAGACAACCACGCACATGTCTTCTTTAGTAAGATAAGCTTGAGCTTTATCTTTAGCTTTAAGAGAACTTCGACACACATATGCTTTGTGTCCTTGCTTACCACAGTTGTGGAAGTTTCCTTTAAACTTCTATTTTTACCATTTTTCTTGAAGTTCATTGAGGTGGTTGGTTTGAGGGACTTCTGTTTCCCTTTGCCCTTTTTCTTTACCTCAACCACATACATTGTATGTTGCTCAGAAGCATCGAATTTGGTACGGTTTTGCTCTTCCATTCGAAGTCGCATTATGACATCTGAGAGTGACATCGGTTTCTTCTTGTGCTTCAAGTAGTTCTTGAAGCTAAGCCAGCTCGGGGGTAGCTTCTCAATAAAACAGTTGACCGTGAAAATTTCATCGATCATCATCCCTTTAGCTGCAATCTCATGACAGATAAGACTCAGTGCGTCGACTTGTTCCATGATGCGTTTTGATTCCACCATCTTGATGTCCAGAAACTTTGCCACGACTAATTTCTGACAACCAGCATCGTCAGATTTGTACTTCTTCACTAAGGCCATCCAGAATTCCTTAGAGGTATGTGCTTCCTGACTGTACACTTTGTACAACGGATCAATGAGGCGGCCTAAGATCCAGCATCGACAAAAGAAGTCATGATTCTTCCAGGAATCGGCACCTTTTTGGACGGAGGCATTAGTATATCCAAGAGAAATGATGGGTGGATCGGTCGTTAAGAATTTATCTGCATGCAAATTTCTCAAGTAGAAGAGCATCTTGTTTTGCCACGTCTTAAAATTGGCTCCGTCAAATTTCTCAGGCAATAGGCCTTATGCCATTGCCATTACGGCAAGCATTCCGACAAAAGCATCTTTCGGAGGCGGAGTCTTGGCCTTTTCGGCAGACTCGTCAATATGTCCATCAGGATGGACATTTCCAGTATTCTCGGTTGTCATCTCTAAAGCAGAAACCATAAACTATCGTAATATATCGCGAAAACGTTTTATAACGATCGTGGACCGGTAAAGCGTTTTAAACCGGTAAAACCAAAATTCGATATAAAGAGGTAACTATAGAGAAAAATTTTAAAATTAAGATTGTAGGGACCGTAAAACTGGATTTAGTTATAAACCTAGTTTAAAACATTTAATCTTAAAAAATAACGGAGTCGACTCGAAAATCTTTCCTTAATTCTTAAAATTGCCCGTTAGTACGACGGTTTACCGCAATTTAAGAATCTCAGGATACAACCGTTAAGCGTCTTTATTAAGCAGTACTCTTAATAAAGCCTTTCGACCTTTATATCTGTGAATAGTCCCGAGACTTTGGAACGGGGTATTATTGGAACTGTTTGATTTTATCGGTAATTATTTTTATCTCATGTTCAATATCGAAAACCAATTTGTTTTCTGATAATTGATTGAGAAAAGGATAGGTCGAAATGAATAAGGGAGGGGCAATATTTATAGTGGCCGAAGGGGTGAGACTTGGCCGAAGGGACGTGACTGTTCGAGCCGAACGGGCGCGAGTGGCCGAACAAGCGCGAGTGGAGCTGGCCGAGATGAGCTGGGCCTGAGACCCGAGACATTCAACCCAACGGCCCGATGCCCGTGCCCGTGCTGAGCAGGGTGACGGCGCGTGCGCGCGCGTGTGGTTCTCCTCTCACTTCCACCATACATAGTGTTCTTTTGCTACTCACTTGTAAACACTACATGAGTAAGCTACTTATATACCCCTTGAAAATTGTTTTCTAAGCAATGTGAGACAAATTAACTTTAGTTAATTTGTTGACTTTTAGTGTGTTTAACTTACACACTTTGACCTCATATTTCTCATTCAATTTAACTCCAAATTTTGCATTCGAATATTCAAATTTATAGTTCAAACTACAATCTATCCAATGCAATTAAAATCCGGAGATTCCGAGCAACACACTTGCTGGAAAAGTCGCCGGAAAAGTGACGAAAATCACTTGTTTAAATTTGAGTTCCAACATGTTGAAGCTTCCAGTGAATCATCACCGTACGTCCAAGAGGGAGAGTTATGGGCGTACCTAAGAAATTTTGGTGCAGGAAACAATATTTTGCAAAAATTACAAAATCTGACCCAAATCCTTAAAATTGGTACTTGAGGTATAGTTTTGTTGCGGAAAATAAGGTTAAATTTACGCTTGTTTGCTTTTGTTTATGAACATGTGGAGTTATGGTTGTTGAATGAATAAAATTTTGTTAACTGCTTCTCATTTTCATTTTATAGCTTAATAAAATATACTCATATTTTTGAGTGGGTTGATGAGGCTTTGGTGAATGAGACAGAAATTAAATACAAAAAATGTGGAACTTGAGCAACAGGTGCTACAAATTAAGATATAGATAATATGGTGTTTGAGAAGGTGGAAATGAAGATTAAAAAATAGATAACTGAGAGTTGAAAGGAATGAAGATGTGTTAGGTGAAGCTAAACTTTGTTGGGTGCATTAAACTGCTTTAAACATGATGTAATCTAGTATAAAATTAGATGGTGATGTTTTAGCGGAACTATCATATTGTAAATTTTGTTAGTTCCATGCATCTTATAAATTTATACTATAAATTAAATTATTATGATAACACGACATAAATGTTATATTATAAAATATAATTTAAAACTAATTATAATTCATTTTGAATCTTATTATATAAATTAGAATGTCTGTTAATTATAACTTACCAGATTGTGACACATGTCATAAATTAAATTATAACACGTGTTAAACATTTTTTAACGTTTATATAATTAGAGGACATTATATAGTAAGATTAAGTGTAGCAAACTTTGTAAAACCTTAAGAAAAGTGTCCAATTTTTTTATAATATAAATCAGCTTTATATATTTTAGTTATTGCTTTCAACTACATAATACTAATAGCACAACACAAGTTTTAAAACAAGTTTAATTATATAAATCCTAATAATACAAATTATTAATTTCATAATCAACAAAAAAAAATTCCTACATATTATGCGGACATTTATCTAGTATATGATATAAAAGCAAAATAATGTACTTTTATTTTAATAAAAGATGATAAATAATATTTAAATTTTTGTTAAAAAAAATATTTAAAATATAAATTCGTCAATATAATTTTCTTTCGTTGAAATTCAAACATATTTAGCTCTATAATTGTATATTAAGAAACTTCTTAATTATTATTTATTTGTCATTTTAATTTATGGGCCACAACTTGCCGGTTCAGTAACACAACTCCATAAATAGCTCATTATATAAATGACCAAGTTCGATCCATGATTTAGTTTTAAAATAACAACGATGATACAACCACTACTCCACTTGATATTTGTTTTTTAATTATTTACTTAAAACTATAATATATATTTTAACTAAAACAATAAAAACTTGACAAAAACTAGATTAAAAATAAAGTGAATGAATTTATTCAAACGAAGATATCTTGGTATTACTTGTATAAGTATGTGTGGTTCACATGTAAACCTTTTGAGCAATTTAGGCTTAAATTTTTCAGCAGTAGTAGAATACATACTATTCGAAGTGCATATGAACGATAAACGACTATCTATATAAACTTTAGGCAAAAGTACTTACTTGACCTATTTTTTTAATCAACTGCATAAGTAACCCGATATTATCTCGAATTACTGGAGATAACCCAATTTTTGTTTAACTTCATTCTACCCTTCGGTCAAGAAGAAACAAAAAAAATTGGAAAAATAATAATTCGAGGAGAGAGAAAAAAGTTATCCAATATTTGCGAAAATGCCACCGCGTGATCTTGCAGCGAGAATTTGATATGCAGATTTTGTTTGGGTGTAGATTTGTTTTCGCATATATGTTTTTGCCGATTTATTTTTCTCTGTTGATTTTTGACGTCGCAGATTTTTCTCGCATATTTTTTGAGTATTTGGCCGCAGATTTTCTGGAATCGTCGACGTCACCGCCGAATTGTCGACGTCACCGCAGATTTTTGGTTCCAATGTCGAGTTTCTCTCGCAGATTTTTGAATAACACGGGATTTTTTGATATTGCAAATTTTTATTCGCAGAGTTATGCTGACATTGCCGATATCTCTGTGACTGCAGTTATATTTGTAACTGTAGATTTATTTTTTTAACTGTAGATTTTTTTGTCGTCACCGCAGAGTTATGACTTTATGAAATTGCCAGATTGACCCCTTTCGTTCGAGACTGGCGTTTTTAAAAAAAAATCTGCAATGGCCGAAGATTTTTTTCTCATGTGGCCGCCGATTTTTTTTCTTACTAAACTAACCCTCACGTTACCACAGATATGTTTGCTGCAGATTTGTCCTAATCGTTTGACCGCCATTTTTTAAAATTTGCGGTGTTTTGCTCTGTCGATTTTTAAAAATCGTGGCAGATTTGTTTTGTTAAACTCATGCGACGTCGTTTTTCACGGCCCATCCGGCCCATATGATATGACCCATGGGACAAATTTTGGGCCATTTAAAACGACGTCGGTTGAAAATTTTGTTTTCCTATCAAGAATTTGTCTAAGTGGCAGAATAACACGGTGTCGTTTTGGATAGTGTTGTCGACATTTATTGATTATCGCCGATTTTTCTAAAAACGCCAATTTGACTACCCATTAAACCCTAGTTAAATCCTCTCAATCGCAACCGTTGATTTACAACCTTTCAGTTTTTATATATATACTGCTTTGCCTAACTTGTTATACGTCTCTTACGTTTGAGAAGCCAAAAAATGGACAAGGAGAAACAAGTGATGGTTGAGAACAAGCGCTCCACTAAAAGAAAGGTTGTTCTATGATCTAAATACTGTTTATGTCTTATTTCTAGTACATACTATTAATCTTTTGTTTGGGTTTTTGTAGATAGCGAAGGAGGACCATGATGAGTTCGTGGAATTGTTGGAACTCTATAACGCGAAATTTCTCGAAAAAGTCCACAAACATTACAAGGGGCAGATCGATAGCATGACGAAGCGAAAGAAGGAGGATGATGAATACGTGGAAGTGTTGAAAATCCATAACGCCAACGAAATCGAGAAACTCCACAAACATTACAAGGGTATGATTGGTAGAATGGAGAAGCGAATGAAGGCGATGGAGGAGGCTTATCGAGCTATGGTGAAGTCGATGGATGAGGCGATGGAGATGGGGGACCGTGAAGGGGATGAAAGTCTTCGTTGATTTTGATTATGAATTTCTTTTTTAATGACTATGTTTATGTTTATGTTTATGTTTATGTTTATGTTTATGTTTATGTTTATGTTTTGTAACCTCTTTTTATTTTGAACTTATCGTATCTCGGTTTGCAGTTTGCATTGCAGTTTATGTTAATTTCCATTGCAGTGTTTTATAGTGTTGTAGATTTGTTTCTTATTGCAGTTTTTGAAACAAATCTGGAACACAAAAAAAATCTTCAATGGTAAACACACTTCGAAATTGTAGTTGTCTCACCTAAAGAGGTGTGGCTTTTCAGTAAAAGTCACCATTATACATAATTAAAGAACACCGTGTCAGAACACCTAAAAAGGTGTGCCCTTGCAATCGCAACCGCTCGTTGACAGCATGAGCTGCCGATTTGTTTTTAATTGCCGGTTTTTAAACAATTCTGCCACAGAAAACAAATCTTCAGTGAAAAAAAATCGCAACCCTTCGGTTACCCCCTTTTACTTTCTATAAATAGTGTCAACCCTAAAAGTTGATTTGTATCAGTCTATTTTGTTCATAACGGTAATTTTTTGAGCCAAAAAATGGACAAGGGAAAGAAAGTGTGGGTCGAGAACAAGCGCTCCAAGCCAAGGAAAAGAGAGTTTGTTCCATGATACACAAATATTTTAAAGGTTTCATACTACTAGTCTTTTCTTTTGTTTGTTGTAGTCATCAAGTGACTCGGATGATGATGGCTACACCGAAGTCTTGAAAATCCACTATGAACACCAAATCGCGAAGCTGCACAAGCATAACCAGGGGAGGATCGATCGAATGGACAACCGTATGAAGGAGATGGATGAGGGATATAGAGCTCTGATCAAATTCGAACGGAAGAACGCTAAAGTTTCTGTTCTACTGAAGCAGATCTCGGCGGTGGGTTATGACATCGAGGTGGAACTGAACAGGCTGTGTTCACGGTAGAAGAAGCTCTTCCATGAGTGGGCGAGGACTGGAAACCCACAGCTAGGGAATGACCACGACGGGTCTGGAGGACCATCAAATTGATGAAAAGCTTCGTTATTGTCGTTGTTTATGTTTAATTTTATGTTTTTAATGACAATGTTAATGTTTTTTTGAACCCTCCGATGATTTTGAACAATGATGATAATTATTAGGTTATGAAGTCTGAATTGCAGTCTTTTAGTAATTTCCATTGAAGTTTTTTCGTATTTCGTATGCAGTTTGCTCGTAATACCGAACTCTAAATGTTGCGAGAATGTGGATTTAGTATGTTGATTGCACTATTAAAACAAATGATGTTCAACTACAAAAACATGTCGAAATAGTACGACCATCATACGATGCGCATTTAGCAACATTTAGAGCCCGATATTACATGCAATGCGAGAACACATTATCTGCAATGTCTGAAAAAAACCGCTTGAATATTGTCTTAAGCATGGAAAAAAACATACCTTGCATATGAAAATAGATTAAGGGAAGAAAGGATAGATATTAGAGAAAGTAAAAAATCTAATTTCCACAGCCACCGACCATCGCCGAGAACACATTAATTGTTGTTTCTTCTCCGAAATGCAACTGTGAAAAAACACATTACAACTCATGATATCAGTTCGGCAATTACCAATGAAATAAATCTTCATCACATAAGTTAATCTGCAACCAAAAAGCTACACCAGACTATCAATGCAGTCAATAAATTTGTATCGATTTTAATTAATCGGCACTTGTTATAATAACTCTGCAGTAGTTTTAATTAATCGGCAATAGGTTTTAAAAAAATATCGAGTTTGGTGTTTGATTTCGTCGAAGTCGGCGGCCATCATACACAAATCTGACATTGTTATAGGTAAGTTGATGGTGCTCGCAATAGTGGTTCATGAGTTTCCTCATCGGACAATGAATTTTCATAGCATAAACGGATTCCCACCCTTGCTGGTCGTGGACAATCACCGTGACCTTCCTGTTGTGTTCGTCTGAACCTGATGCACTCATGAT
Organism: Iberis pinnata; assembly: GCA_900406425.1. NCBI lineage: Eukaryota > Viridiplantae > Streptophyta > Magnoliopsida > Brassicales > Brassicaceae > Iberis > Iberis pinnata. Next base: position 36,396 of record OVBE01001097.1, read on the forward strand.
GTCAATGTGGAAGTAGATCTAATTTTTAAGAGAGAAAGAAGGTTTGGATTTGGTAGTTATATTCTCGTCGAAAGGTATTTTATAGCCAAAATTATTTATGTTTGTTAATTTAAGGCATTTATTAAAGAGGAATAATTTCCCCAAAAACTTACAAATTTTAATTTAAATTAGTAGGTCATAAGCTATGTTGGATTATCAAGACTTTTGCCTACCAATGAGCCAATGAATGAGTCTGACACGACGTCTGACACACGTGGGACCCGAACGGACAGTTGACAAGACAACACGTTTGAAAGGTGCAGATTTGTTTACATCGTTGCTGATTTCTTTCATAACGCTGCCGATTTATTTTTAGCATTGAAGATTTTTTTCATACTACCGAAATGTTCTCCGTGTTGCAGTTTAGTTTCCACAATGCAAAGTTGTTTTCTACATCGCTGATTTCTTTCAAAACGCTGCAGATATATTCTAAGCATTGAAGATTTGTTTCTACTGCCGATATGTTTTTCGTGTTGCAGTTTTGTTTCCACAATGCAAAGTTGTTATATGCATTGCAGTTTTTCTGAACATGTACTTCTCTGTCATCGATATCTTCAATTTCCTCAACCACCTTCAACAACTTTAGATTCGAAGAAAGGAAACTTACAGATTTCATGTTCTTAAATTACAAATTTTTAGGGGATAACCCAACATAAGACATTTCAAAAAAAACACATACAACTCGGTCAATCAATTAAAGAGATAGACCGCTAGAAGACCTACAATCATAGCTACGAAAATAAAACTTAGTATCTTCATCTTCATCTTCAAATCTTCCATGTATCCTTTAGTCGTAAGCACCTAGTCTTGCAAAGATGCAATTTGTTCGACCTTGTTCACCTCTTCTATGAGAGAGCACTCAGCTTGTTCCCGAACATTTTTCATTTCTTCTATGACTGCCAAGTCCCACCACTTCCAAACGTGGCAGCCACCATCCTAGGACATCAATAATCATAACCAGTAGGCAGAAGTGCTGAATAACAATTAATACGACTGTGATTAAGACATATTAAAAGAGTGTACATACTTACATTTCGATTTGGACATGTGTAGAACAACCTGCCCTTATTCGGTATAGTAATCGCGCTTTCGAGGAGTGCAACCTCACCACAGTAGCAGAAGACTGGTGCCCCATATTCCGAAGGATCTGTACCATCGACGTTGAAAGGAAACTGGGAACGGTTATTCACCTCTTCCTCATCCTTCCACTGAAACCAGGCGCTAGCTCTTCATCGCTGAGGCTGTAGCTATATCTTCCCATTTTAAAAAGACTCGAGCAGAAATGATCGGAAATGGTAGCTATGAGTTACAGAGAAAAGTCAAAAAGTGCGAAACCCAAAATGGATGACAAACCCTAAGTTTTGGTTTATCTAAATCAACTCTTTACAACATGAGACGAAGAAGACTTCGTCGTTTGATCGATTTAATAAAAAGTTTTAATGTGCTGCAGATTTAAATGTATTGTTGTTTTCCTCACAAAACTGCACCGCCTAATTAAATCTGCAACTGTCTGGGCGAAAATTAATTTTTTGTTGTAGACTTAAATTGCATTGTAGTGTTGTTTAAAAACTGCAATACTAAATAAAATCGGCAACGTTTAATCGTAATTGTAATTGTCTTGCCGAATTAATTTGTATTGCAGTTTTGTTAACAAAACTGCGTTAGAAAATAAAATCGGCAACACATTTACACTAATTCAAACCGTCTTAACCCAAAAAAACCCTTCGGATATTTAAAAGTTAATGACCATTATTAAAGTCACGGAACACGAAGCGACATCAACAAACGCAACCGTTCATTGACAACCCTTGAGAATCTATCTAAAAATATTGGGGTCTGATACGTCTGTACACAACAATATCTTCAGTTGATTAAAGGTACGATTGCAAAATGGATAAGGGGAAAAAAATTAATGCTGCAAAACGACGATGGCCAGAGCCCTTCGAGGAAAAGACAGGTTGTTCTCTGCTTCTTATATTTTTGCGATGTTTGTTTACATCTGAGTTCAAGCCACTTAACTAACATTTTTTGTTTGTTGTAGGCAACCATGGAAACCAGTTCCCAAAACAACGAATCACGTAATGTACACAACCATTACAAGGCCATGATGGCAATGCAGGAGGAGCAGATCGCAGCGAGGGAAGATGCTATGAATGCTTGGGTCAAGTATGAAAGGAGAAATGCGAAACTCCGCATTTTATAGAAGCAGATTTCGTCAGAGGGTTTTGACATGGAGAGAGAATGGAACAAGCGGAAGACAAAGGAGGAGCAGGCGTTTCAAGAATGGTCGAAGATTGAAATCTCGCATGTGGGATACGATAAAATGGGTTGTAATCTCAAGGGGTTCGGATCATCGTCTTCGTGATACGAATCTCTTTTATGTTGTTTGAACTTTTTTTAAATTAACTATTTGAACCCGGTTTGAATTACAATTACTTTCAAAAAATTTCACATGATTTTTTCATATGCCTATTATTGTCTCCTATTTTAAACGTTCAAGATTATTTGGTTGTTGAATTTACATTGCAAGTTTTGTGGTTGTAAATCTGCAATGAAATAAATGTTGCAGATTTTTTAGAAGAATGCGAGGACAAGTTATTCAGGGAAGGTAAAGTTGAACATAAAAGCTAATAAGTCTTGATACAAAAAGAAACAAGGCAAATAAAAGTCTTAAAAAACAAAACAGTCACCGCCACCGATCATCTCCATAAAGACGTTAATTGTTGCTTCATCACCAAAACCCATCTGAAAAAAAAAAGAGAAAATTGGGTTTCAGATAACAAATCGGCTACACTGAAAAGAAATCTGCAGTACAAAATTACCGAGTTCGGCATTTGGTTTGGTCCCAAGAGGTGACCTTCATAGATAAAACAAACCGTGCGATATTCAAGGCCTTTTTCTCGCAATATCGAAGCATTAGCTTTTTCATGCGTGTATGAACATGCACCAAGTAATTGCGTTCCACTCCTTCCTGGTCGATGAGTGTCACCTTAACCTTCCTCTCCTGAGTCCAACACGGTCTTACTGCAAGCATGGTTGTAGATCTACTTTTTTGGAGGTTATGAGGGTCTGGATGAAGAACAAAGACTGTAAATAAAAGAGTATTTATAACCCAAAATTAATTTATCGAAATTAAATTAACATTGGAAGTAGTCAAACTTAAATGATTCCGACACTACCTACCTTGAAGAACGGGAAAGGTACTATCTGGACTATAAGCTGACAAAAGTAGAACACAAACTTACTGTGACAAGACAACACATTTGACCATTGCAGATTTGTTTTAGTCGGTCCAGATTTAAGTTCATCTTTGCAGATTTAATTTCAAACCTGCAGATTTAATTTCAAGCAGATGTGTCAACAAATTCGAACGTTGTAGATTTTTAAAACATTGTAGATATAAATAAAATCTGCAATGTTTAAGAAATATCTGCAGTTACCTTGAAAAGGTCGAGGAGACGACGTCGTTCTTCCTCCTTGCACACTCCCCTAGGTAGGTCTAA
>OVBE01001098.1:0-40047 GCA_900406425.1 Iberis pinnata
AACCGAAAAAACCGAACCGAAACCGAACCGATATCCACATTGAACACCCCTACTAAATACTAAAGAGGAATTTTCTTTAAATACCACAAAAACCACTTTAAATTTCAAAAATACAAATTCCCAAAATTTCTAAGACTATCACACCCTCCTAGAAGTTCCAAAAATACCACAATTATAAAAAATGAATTTTAAGAGATTATATTTGAATTTTTTTGTGAAATTTTTTTTTTTAATTTTTTAGGTTTTGGTTCACTAATTAGAATTGAGAGTTTAGTTTGAAGGGAATGTGGTTTAAAGTTTAAATTTAAAATTTTGAAGCTAGTTTAAATTTGTGGCATTTTTTGAAAAAAAAAATGTGGCTTTCTTAAAAAAAATAATTTATGGTATTTTTGAAACAAATTATGGTATTTTTGGAACAATTAGAATGTAATATTTTTGAAAAACATCCACTTTTTATAGTATTTGAGAATGCACTAATACTAAATTTAAATAATATATGGGCCTGGAAGTTTGTATCTAGGCCTATATCTGAGTGTAATAATATGTATTTTAAATAGAATATCCTTAAAAAAAAATTAAATAATAATTCAAAATAAAAAATAAAAAACTAAATTCTTAACTTTAATAGCATTTGCTGAGAAACAAAATAGTTTTCAGTGGTATTTTGAAAAGTTTCTCAAAAAAATGTTATGGGCCCAATGATCAGCCCAAACTTAGATCCGGGAAATTTGTTGTTACCTGAAGTTACTCGAACGAACGTTGCACAGAGCGGTGACGAGTAAGATGAAGCTAACTTGGAACAAGAACCCTAAGAAACGATCTCGACCCGTTTTATCTAATTTCTCCGATCTTCCTTTCGAGAAAGAAGCTCAATCTCAGTGCCAATTGGATTCTTCAAAGATTGAAGACAATCATAGGAAATTCGATCTGGAAGCGAAGAATCTTGCAGAGACTTTTAGAGATCAAGGTGATAAGCTAGCTGAGGTACTAATAAGACTTTTGGATTACATCAAATTCCTCATTGATTGTGAGCTAATTTAGTCAAAGGGAATTAGCTTTTTTGAATTTTTTGAAGGAAGGAAAATATGAGGAAGCATTAGGAAAATGGGAAGCTGCTCTTAATCTTGTACCTGAAAATGCAATTTTGCATGAACAAAAAGCACAAGTATTACTTGAGCTTGGTGATGCTTGGAAAGCTCTCAAATCTGCAACAAGTAATTATCAAAACCAATTTATACATTGTTAGATTATTCAGCCAAGAACAACTCTCTTTAACATTTTTCTTTTATCAACAGGAGCTACTGAGATAGATCCATTGTGGGCTGAGGTAATTCAAAACTTTATATTAGGGATTAGAATTTTTCAGAAAACCGAAATATCTGAACCGGACCGAACCAGTTTTCAGACATTTCGGTTCGATTTATTTGTTTTGTTTAGGGCTGGGCATTTAAAACCGAACTGAATTTAGTTCGGTTTATTCGGTTCAATTCTGCAACTTTTTTTATATTTTTGTTCGGTTTTTGGTTTGGTTCGGTTCGGCAACAATTTTATTATACACCATATTAACCGAACCGACCTGAACCGAAGTAGCTAAATTTAACCGAATAAACCACATTTAACCGAAAAAACCGAAAATAAACCGAAACTTAGCCAAAATTTAACCGAAATTAAGATTTTCTAACCGAAGAAACCGAACAATAAAACTGAAAAACCGAACCAAACAAACCGAATGCTGAACCAAAAAAACCGAATAACTGATCAGTGAAATCGAAATTAGATTACTCGGTTTGATTATCGAATGGTTACTAATAAACCGGATAATAAGATATTTTTATGAGTAAACCGAACCGACTTTGAACCGATTCTCATATCGGTTATTTTGGCAAGTTTTTGATTACCGGAATAAACCAAAATTTGGTTTTCTTTAGGCTTGGACTACACTTGGAAGAGCACAACTAAATTTTGGCGAACCGGAAAGTGCTATCAAGAGTTTTGAAACTGCATTATCTATCAATGTAAAGTACAATGAACAATTGAGACTATTGTCACATCTTCTTGTTCTTTTAAGTTCATAAAGATGTTAAGAACATGTTATTACTATTTCGCAGGCTGATTCGAAAGAGGCGAAAGATGATTTACAAGCTGCAAAGCAACTAATAAAGAAGAGAGAACAAGTTCAGATATCAGGAGAAGATAATGACACTAAACGTTTTGTTGTTGGTGACAAGAAAATAGATCCAAACTAATGATCTTGAGACTTGTTGTACTTATTAGGTAAGTTCTTAGTGTACATAATAATAGTAAGCAAGATTGTTCTTTATCAAGTTAAATACTTAGCCATTTGTTTTAGAAGAAACTTTTGAATCTTTCAAGTAGAAGTATTTGGAAGCTCCTCCTTGAAAACCACTTACTTTGGAAGCTTCGTTTACGAAATTCTCTTACCTCACTCTCTCAGTCACATGCCTATAAAACTTAAGTTCATTGATCTCTTTAGTCAAGAATCAGTTAGCAGTGTGCAATATTAGTATATCAGAAGGCCTTATAACTATTACTCCCTATTTCATAATATAAAGATATAAAATATTTTAGAGATATTTCTTTGTTTTAAAATATAAAAGTTTTCATATCTCTAAGCAAATTTTAAAGCTATTAAATATTTTATAGATTTTTATTGGTTGGTTGAAATAGTAAATTTTTATTAATTGGTTGAAATATTTTTTAACGTGCAAACATTTTAAATTAAAAAAAAAGTTTAAATTTACGCGTTTTTCAACTAAAAAAATTATACAGTGGAGAGTATGTATTTATAACTATTGATCATAAAAAATATCTTAGAATGGTTATCTTCAGAATCTTCTATATTGCTTTGATAAGTTAGCAAACTCTGAATTTTTCCAATTAAATGATTTTTGGATGGTCAAAAAGGCAGGAAAAATGGCAATCAGTAAGCTATGCTTACTCCTAACTCCTAAGAATAATCTATACTAAAATGTAATTTCTAATATTTATGATTTATTATTTGCTTAAAATCTTCTATAAGAATAGTAGGTTATAACATAACTGTTGCTAGCCTAAATCTTATTAGGCCTAAACAATTATTTCAAACGGGCCATGTTTTTTTACCAAAAACCTTAATATCGGCCCATATAGAACTCTTTTACAGATTGAAATTCGCAAAATTTGTTTTTTTATTACACAAAAAGAGCGCGTACGGGCACTGTTCTAGTTTCAGAATCATGCATTTGTAGTTACTACTATTGAATCATCACTGAAGAAATATTCCGACGAAGCAATCTCGTCAAAATCTTCGTGATTCTTGAGTTTTATAAGGTGAAATTTGACAGCTTTTTGCTTAAATACTGTAATGAGTCTTGGTCCTCTGTTTAAATCTCTCTATTAGACTTTACTTCTAGGGTTTTTATCAGCTAAGGTTTTAATTTCTACTGTTTTCTTACAATTTCAAGCATTACCCATGTTTAAATTGATCTTTAATTACTCAAAAGTGTTTGATTTTGATCAAACATGTCCAAAGACCTGAACTTTTTTTTCAGGTTTTTCTAAGTGTTTTCCATAAAGTTTCTATCTTTTTCCCTTTATAGGAATAAAATTTCTTGGGCTGTTTGACATCGACAAGAATTGAGAGGTATATGATGAAATTTCTACTTCAGATTTGGGAATCAGCTTGCTTTATCTTTGGTTTTGTGAAACACTAATTGTATGGTGTTTTGATTTTTAGGGTTAATGTTGAATTAGGTCAAATCTTCGACATTTTCATGTTGTTTGATGTTATACTCAGTCGAATCTGACTGGTTTCATGTTCTTTGTTGTTGTTTTTGTGTGTTTATGATTGTGTTTCAGGATGAGGAAACCGAATAGTTCTAAGATTGGTAAGAGAGTTAGGAAGAAGGATATAATTGATATCGAATCAGACTCGGAAACAGATGAAGTTGGTAACAGAATACTAGCTATTTGTGGTGAAGTTAATGCATCGAGCAATCTGACTCGTTCTTTAGTCGAAACCAATAAAAGAAGTAAGCAGATTGTTTGTGTTGATGGTTTCGATTCTGGCTTGGAACGTGATGAGGATTATACGAAGTACTTAGCGAAATTTACTGACAGCTATCAATACTTGCTTGACTATCGTTCTCCTATGAGACTTGAGTACAATGTTGAGAACAAAGCAAATGGTAGAAGTAAAGGAAGATCAACAAAAGTAGAAAAGAGTAGAGTAGGATCTCCTTTAGTTTCGAGTGTTTCAAAAAAGTTGAAGGCGACCAAAGAAACTAAACAAAACAAAGAAGACGCTAGACGTGGACTTAAGATTGCTCTAGCCAAGACTGCTATCAAATCGAAGCATACGAAAGGAGAAGCGTTGCGGGTCCCTGTGATCAAGAACAGTTTCAAAGCTTGTAAGAAGAAGAATGAGGAGAGTAGTGAAAGGATAAATGTCAAAGCTTGTAAGATTGGTCTAGCTAAGAACAGTCTCGAATTAAGTCATGTTATAGATATTCAACGAAAGAAAGAAGAAGCTCTGCGAAGAAAGGAGATCTTTGTCGCCAAAAACAGTGAAAGGGAAAATGCAAAGTCTTCAAAGAAAGTGATGAAAGTTGAGAAGACTATTCCAATGGTTAACACCAAACGAAAGAAAGATGAAGTTTTGTGGGAAAGCAAGATCCATGTGACCAAGAAGAACAATGTCAAAGCCTATAAGAAGGAGAATGAGAAGAGTATTGAAAAGATAAATGTAAATTCTCAGAGACTAGCTTCAAAGAGAGCAAAGGTTGAGAACACTATTCCAATGGTTAACACCGAACGAACCAAGAACAGTGTTAAATCAAAGTCTGAAAGTCATGTCAAAGAAGAATCTTTTCACAGTTTCAAAGCTAGCATCAAAAAGGAGAATGAAGAGCACTTATCATCAATAAATAAAAGCTATGAATATTACTTAAAGTATCTAAGAAACTCCATTACTACCTGCGGCGAATCAGATCAAAAACCGAATGATCAAGTGTGTTTGTATGATCCTGATATAATTGCAATCAGTAATTATCCATTTTCAGATGGAATCAATTCGCCATTCGAAGCAAACAAAAACGGGAAAGTTACAGTAAGTTGTAATAACCTCTTTCTTAGTTAATTTCTCATTCTTTCTATATATTAAACATTTTTCTCATGATTTTTTGAAAAGGATCTTGAAGATGGTAATGAAGATCTTGAGGATTTATTCAACTCTTCATTTTGTAAGAAGCTATTAGAAATTCTCATTAAGCCTTATGATAAAAACGAGTTCTTGGAACTTTATAATGGAGCATCACTTAAAAGACAAGTTACTCGGTCTAGACAATTACGAGATGGAAGAGAGATTGAATACAATGTTGATGATCAATTAAGACTTTCATATTTCGAAAAATATCCAGGTAAAGTTTGAACCATCTTCTCTAGGTAAAGCTAGCTAGTTTGAGACTTATTTAACTAGTTTGGTTTGGTTCGGTTTAAATTTTGCAGATTTCAGCAAAGTGTTTAGTCATTGTCGTAAAGGGAAGGATCATGTTAGAGCTTTAAACCTGTTACGCGGCTTCTTCTTTTATATCAAGGTTAGTTTTTTCTTTGTACAAACATCTGCAAGTCTTTGTGTGTGTGTAGGGCTGGCATACCGAATCGAATAAACTGTACCGAACCGAATTTTGTTTGTTTCAGTAATTTCTCGGTTCAATTTAGTAACTATTTTAAATTTTAGTTCGGTTTTCGGTTCGGTTTGGCAACAATTTTATATCATGCTATATTAACCGACCCGAATCGAACCGAACTAGCTGAAATTAACCGAAAATTAGCCAGGATTTAACCGAAATTAAGATTTTCGAACCAAATAATATAAAACTAAAAACTGAACCGAACTTTTATTCGGTTCAATTCGGCATAAAAGAAAAAAACCGAAAAAATCAAAACCCAGAAAAGCTGAACCGAATAAACCGAATAATAAAAATTGAGAACCGAACCGAAGTGAACTTTTATTTGGTTCAGTTCAGCACCAAGAAAATATCGAACCGTATTAGTGTGATAATCGTTTTGGACCATGGAGTAATGTCTTTTATGGGTTTTGTTTCTTTTATAGAACATAGTTCATGAAGGTGCATTCAAACCATGGCTATATGAAAAACATGTAGAGACAGAATGCAAAGTATTGAAACTGCTACAGAGCTCTTCTTAAGGTGTAACAAAACTCAAGATTCTACTGCAACTATTATATCTCTTGTTATTTGAAATTGAAGCAAAAAGTAGAGATTTTGCAAGACTTTTAGGTAGTAGTAAGAGAAGTCTATGACTTCATGTTAATGTTAGTAGATGTAGATCTGTTTTAATGTGATTTTATCTGTAGAGCTTACTTTTCAAAGCATCTCTTTTTCGTTTTTATTATCATTATATAATTATAACAAATTTGCTTAAAATTGCCAAATACAAGAACTCTACAATTAAAATTGCCTGCTGAATTTAGCCCGGTTCATTTCGGTGATTTTTTTTATAATCATAGTTGGTTTTCAGTTTGGTTTGGCAACAATTTCTTATATAGTAATTAACCGAACCGAACTTGTTAAAATTAATCGAACAAACTAAAATTAACCGAAAATATATGAAAATTAATCAAAATTTAACCGAAATTAAAATTTTCGAACCGAACAAACCGAGTGCCAAACTGAACTTTTGTTAGGTTCAGTTTGGCAACAAAAGAAACCGTACCGAATAAACTAAATACCCACCTCTAGATTTATGTATTGAGCTTACCTCTCAAATCATCTTTTTTCATTATTATTATCATTATATAACTATAAGAAGTTTGTTTAAAATTTGCCAAACACAAAGAACTCTACAATTACAATCCTAAAACTATGGAGATATGAAAGGCTAAAAAGAACCTCACAAATCCACAACACTAGTTTATGTGTTTTAGTCGAAGCTTGAAGAACGGCTTGTCCTACCTTTAAGATAATCTTCAACAGAGACACTTTGATCAATACTTCCCATGGAGATTGAATCATCTTCAACATCAAGAAGTGCTACGTTAAGGTGTGATTGTAAATTAGATCTTTGGTATTGTTCATCTTTGAGCATTTCTGCTTCTTCTGATGAACTATTATTCACTTGTTGTATTGCCCATTTGAACGTGTCTTCATCTCCTTTAAGTAGCTTTAAGACCTGAGAGTATTCCCCCATTTGTTAAGACAATTGCATAGAAATAAATTCGAAAAATTCAAATAAAATACAATACTTTCGAATTGTTAAAATAAAACATTTAAACAATTAAATTTGATCATTTTAAAATCAATTTAAGAAAACCATAAATAAAAATAAGAAAATCTGAATTATTTTTCTTCATTAAATTTGATTATATAAAATAAGGGATTTCACACTTCTTAATTTGTTCCAAAAATATCACAAATTTGGATAGCTTTAAAACTTCATTTTTAAACCATAAACCTCAAAACCAAGTTCTACCTGTTCAACACTAAACTCTATTTAATAAATTCAAACCCAAAAATTTAAATTCTAAAACCCTTCAAATTTACTTTTGTAGTATTTTTGAAGAAAAAAAAACAATATAATGGTATTTTTTGAACTTTTGGTAGGGTGGTATTTTTGGAATTTGAATTTCCTTTGATAGTATTTCATGAAATTCCCTATAAAAATAGATATATAATTTATGTATTTTTCAAACGTAAAATAAATAAAAAAATATAGCAATTAACAATAGATACTAGTCGCAACAACTGCCAAACGAATAACATTATATCTCGTTGTCGCTACCACTAGTGAATGGATAGAAGAAAAATGACTTACAATGCTCATCTTAGGTCTAGCTTGAGGGCTACGTCGAATACAAAGAGTAGCAGCTAAAGCCATCCTCTGCATTTGTTCACCATTGTAGTTATTATCGAACAAACTCGGATCTAATAACTGAGAATACTTTCCATCATCTAGAATTGGTTTGGCCTGTAAACATATATCATTCTTTTTTTAGACAAGAACATAGAGGAAACTTATTGTTATGAAGCAATACATACCCACATAACTAGACTCTCTTGTCCCTTAGGACATTCGCTACTAATCGGTTTTCTTCCCGAAAGAAGCTCGAGGAGGACAACGCCGAATGCATATACATCAATCTTATCATTCACTTTACCATACATAAAGTACTCTGGAGCCAAGTAGCTACAACAAGAATACAAGATTAGCGCAAAAACGTTTTCAAGAACACACAAGCCAAAACGATTACCCAAAGGTTCCAGCGACATCCGAGCAAATTATGTGAGTTGTTGATATCGACGCCCACTTCGCTAGCCCGAAATCAGAAAGCTGATGAAAAAAGTTTACTAATCTTGTTAGCATTTCCGTCTTTAAACCGAAACCGAAAAATCCAAACAGAAACCGAACTGAAAAAAAGGGTTATGGATCGATTTCGGTTAGAGGTCATAACCCTTTTAAGCTTTATCAAACCGAACCGAATTAAATTGATTTTAATTCTTTTAGATTCTTTTAGATTTTTGGTTTTTGTATCAAACCGAACCGAATTAAATTGAAATGCATATAATAACTCTAATTAAGCTTTATCATTTAAGTTTTCTACTCAATTAAGACTAAGCAGTTTTAAGTTTTTTCGGTTTTATAGGTTTTTTCCGGAACTTTTGGATTTTTTTCGGTTTTTTCAAATATTTTCGGTTTCGGATACAAAACGGGTTTTAGTAAAAATCTCAAAACTGAACTAAACCCGAAATTTTTCAAACCGAACTGATCCGATTTAGACTAAACACCCGAACGGTTTCTATATGTCCCAACCCGAAAAAACCGAAAACAGTTTTAAACCGAAATCGAACCGAAATCCGAATGCCCAGTACTATTTTTACCTGTGGCTCAAAGTCATCAGATAATAATATGTTTGATGACTTAACATCTCTATGAATAACGGGTTGCGCAGCGATGTTATGAAGATAGTTTAATGCCTCAGCTACTCCCAAAGCTACTTTATATCTCTCCATCCAACGAAATGCATTCGGATCTTTCTTATCTCCTGATTTCGAAACTTGTTAGAAACTACGAGTTGCTTTAAAATGCAAAGGCTAGTCTAAACAAAGTACCGTGAAGGTTCTCTTCGAGGCTTCCTCTTGAGAGATAATTGTATACAAGTAATAAGTTGTTATCTTCGAAGCAAAAACCGATAAGAGATATGATGTTCTTATGGTGTAATCTTGTGATGATCTCAATCTCGGCTACAAAATCGTTTAATATATCTTCGGTTTGCTTGAGAATTTTCACAGCAACTTCGTTTCCATTGGATAAACAACCTCTAAAAACTCGGCTGCTTCCTCCTTTACCGATGAAATTATCTGAAAAATAGCAAAGCTTTTGTTAGTTACATATAGGAGTGGGCATTCCGTTTATTCGGCTTTTTCGGTTTTCATTTCTTTTTTGCCAAATTGAACCGGATAAAAGTTCAGTTCAGTTTGTTCGGTTTCTCATTTTTATAGTTCGGTTTATTCGGTTTAAAAAAAATATTTTCAGTTAAATGTTGGCTAATTTTCGGTTTATATTCGGTTTTTTCGATTAATTTTTGTTTTTTTCGGTTAGTTTCGGTTTATTTGGTTAATTTTAGATAGTTCAGTTCAGTTAATATAGTGTAAGACCGAAAACCGGACTAAAATAAAAAAAGTTGCCGAACTAAACCGAACTAATTTAGCTAGTTCGGTTCGTTTTATTCGGTTCGGTTTAAATGCCCAACCCTAGTTACATATTAAGAAAGCTTAATGATTTTCAAGAACTTTGAGAAGAAACTAACCAGTAGAGAAATTTGATGTCACTGAAACAAGTTCCTTGTACTTAAAAAACCGACAAATCGAAGAGAATCTTTCGTAAAGTCCTTCTAATTCCTCCGGGAGTTTAGTACTATTATCGAATGGAACGATTGCATTTAAGCTTGAATCAATTTGCTTGTAGTTTCTTGCAGGTAGCTTCAAAGCCCATTGAACTACAGGAATCTGTTTCGACGAATGAGTAGTAACTGATTTTCCTAATGTCGAAACAGCACGGCGAAGTAAAGGCCAACCTGGTCTAGTTTCAGGTAATTTCCTAACTAACATAGTTAACGACCCGTTCGATTCCTCTAAACCTTTCACAGGCACAATCTCCATTGCTTCATCATCATCTTTACATAACTTTCCAGGAGAATCCGAACAACAAACCGAGCAATTTTCTAGACGGGCAGCTACTAAAGCCTGTTGTAAACTCTGACCACCGGATTGATCCTCCTTCGAAGCATCCTCGAAATTACTAGTCTTACTCAGTGTAAGAGATCTTTGAAACACATTTAACGAAGTGTTCTTCCTAACATCTTCCTTACCTATAAACATAAACCCTAAATTCAAATCACTAAACTCGAAAACCGAAATCAATTCAAATACACAAAAATTTGCTACAAACAAAGATCAAACCTTGAGATTGATTTGATAATGGAGAACCTTCTTTTTGAAACAAGATTTTACCATTGTTAACAGCAAGAACACAACAATCTTTTGATAGTTTCTTAGCTAAGTACTTAGCTATAGAAACTGATGAACGAATTGTATGATGAGTTTTTGAAACCCCAACTAAAACCTTTGATGCATTAAACGATTTAGCTTCTTTAACTATAATCTTTCGAATTGAAGAACCACGACATAGCTTTAGCTTCAAATCTACCTATAAAGAGAGAGAAAAGTTTCAACCTTTATGCAATTGATCAAAAGAAAATTGATAAAGTTTTAAACTTTACCTGCTTTAAATTGCAGAAACCTTCATAAACGTCAAGAACGGAGTCAAAAGTTTTCACTAGAGAGAGAAGTGAAGATGAGTTTCCTTCTCGATCAACAATCTCTACAAAAAAAACCCAAATTAAAAATCGACACTTTTGGATCAATAAAGCTTAAAAATCGAAACTTTTGTAAAATCTAAGTTTTTTTTAGAGAAAGAAGTGAAGAAGAGTTTCCTGCTCGATCAACCATCTCTACAAATAAAAAACCCAAATGAAAAATCGAAACTTTTGGATCAATAAAGCTTAAAAATCGAAACTTTATGTAAAAATCTAAGGTTTTTTTAGAGAGAGAAACATTATTACCATTTCCAAGAATATGAAGAGCGATTACAGTATCACCAGGTTCAGCGATTTTAACTAAAGCCCAAGTGAGTAATTCTCTACTTGGTGCATCTAATTTTACACCGACAAGAATTGTACGGCCACATCTTCCTCCTCCTTCCTCGACGGAGCTCTGTTTCTCTCCGCCGTTCTCTATTATCATTTCTCTCTCTTTGATTTTTTTTCCCTGTTACAGAGATTGTCTGAACTTCAAATGTTTCCTTTTTGTCTGAACATCGTTTAAGGATTATATACCCCAACAAAGACTTGATTTTCTCTCTCTTGATTTTCTCTCTCTAGTTGCAGAGAGAGACGTAAGTTTTAACCGAAGGTTTGGTCTTGCTTTTGATGCTTATGTCAGAAAGAAATTGAAGAAATCTAGAGCAGCCATCTTTATTTAGTATTTTTATTTTTATTAAACATTTTTATAATTATATCATCTTCTAATTTTCACATAGTCTCACTAATAATATTTTTTTTTGTTAAAGAAGTCTCACTAATTAGTTGTATTATTAATGGATATTTTCATAATCTGTAAACAATATTTGACTATATGGTATATACATTCTAGCTTATAAAAAATAAACTGAATATCATAATGGCGAAAACAAAAAAGAAATAATGTTTTCCAATATATATTATGGATCTTGAATTCAATTTTAAGAGTTGAACTTCAAAATTGTGGATTCTGCCTTTGTTAATATGATAAAACATACCATAAACTCTATTGTTCATAAAAATAACATACTATAAACTCTTTTGATAGTCAGTTATATTTCATTTTATGGTGATAAATTAATTAAATGTTACATTTTCATAAAGTTAAGTCGGATCACTTACTAAAATTCAGATTAAAAAAAGTAGTCTAAAAAAGTGTCCACGTCTTAAAGATATAACTAGAAATCATTATTTACTATATACTTCGTTAATTTCATTTTATTTGATATTTAAAATAATTACACATTGAGTAAAAAATTTACAAAATTTAATACAACTTTGATTGTTTATATAGCATATTATTAGGAAAAAAAATCAATTCAACCAATAAAAAATTATGCTACAAAATATAAACAATCACAACCATCAATATAATTACTTAACTAAAATCAAAACAACAATTTTTCCATGGTTACACATTGTAAAAAAAAAAAAATTCACCAAACACATTATTATTAGTTACGTAACACACATATTGTAAGTGAATATGTAAACTAATAAATTCGTAAAGTGTCTAGTAAAAAAAGTTTTAGTTACGATAATTCTTGGCAAAGTATGCCTGATTTTTGAATCATGTGTAGATACAAAGTAAAACTTCAAAAATAGTGATCAAATATACTCAAATTCTCAAAACTCTGCTACAAAAAGTGGCCAATTCATTACCACCGGCTATATAAGCTTCTTTAAATGTATAAAAAATAGCACTTTTATCTTCAAACATTTCATAATCTATAAAAAATATAAAATGGTGAGATACCCTAATTTTTCGAGAAAATCGCACTTTACGTTTTGAAAATATAACATATTAGCACTACAAATTTTGAAAATTTAACACTAACACTTTTAACATTCAAATTATCAAAAATCACACAAATTTTTTTTGAAAATGGCCTCCGATTTTCATCCATCTTTTAGCTTAACAGAAAACGCTAACATCGTGAAAAATAATTGAAAGTCGGCGGCCAAAAAAAAAAGATGGCTAAAAGCTGGCGATCACTTTTAAAATTTTTTATGCAATTTTTGATAGTTTAAGTGTTAAAAGTGCTAATGTTAAAACTTTATAATTTAAAATATTAATATGTTATAATTTCAAGATTTAAAATGTGATTTTTCTATGGATTCATAATATCGGTTGTATAATTTATTACCATAAGACCCAACCTAACCAATGAACTGAAATGAATTGGATCGGTGGGAATAAGCTCGTTTTGTGGCTCAAACCATTTCATGTGATCCCTCCAACAACCCAATTTATGTACACGTGTAGGACCCTCGCCTTTCTCTTTGGCAATTGTTTTTCATTATGTGTTTATTTTTTGTTGTAGTCGCTTTTATCTCCCAGGCAATGTAAACTAGATTTTTTTGTTGTAATATGTTTCAATAAAAGACATTTGGTGACAAAAAAAAATAAAAAATTCATAAAAAAATTTTACAATATAGAATAGTTATGTAAGATTAAACTTTCACTAAAAATTACTTCCAGATAGACTATATTCATTTTAACTAAAACCACTTTAATATAATTGAAGCCACCGATTAGGGTCCCAACATTTAAAGTACGTTTTCGTTGAATTAAAAGGGTTTTGCTTGAAATAAAAAGGTATTTCTTAAAATAAAGAGGTATTTTTAAAAAATAAAATGGCATTTATGTTGAAATAGAAGAGATTTTGTTAAATTTTATAACATAAATATCATAAATTAAAGATTTTTTATATAAATCATATTCATTAGAAGTTTTAAGAAGGTAAACAAATTTTAATATATCTTAGTTAAATACTTTGTTTTGTTTTTTATCACTATAACTTTGAATTACAACGAATCGTCAAATTTATTTATTATTATTATTATTATTATTTGACATAATAACACATTTTTTGGATTTGTGTGGAACATCTAAAAACGTTGGAATGGCCTTGCTACGTAAATTGATAAAACGGCGTTAAAGTATTAGTAACGTCACTTAACGACGTTCCCCATGCCGTGAATGATTTGTTACGTGTGTAATCATTCATCATTGGCCTAGTAGAGAAAAAGACGTTAGTTATTATAGTAACGAAATACCTGCCGTTTTTACGAGTAATAAACTACACGTCAACTAAATCCGAAAGGCATGCGTCAGCGTCTACCTCATGAATCATGACCCTACTTTCTCTCATTCTTATATTTTGCCACTTAATTTTATTTTACATTTCCTAAAATAATAAAATAAACTATTACATGATCATTCCTTGACAAGGAAAAACATTTGATCATTTTTAAAAATTATTCTGTTAGGGTTATCTTTTAATAGTGATTAGTGACTATGGCTATAGTCATTGAGAAAATGTAATGAACCGAATTTAAACACAAAAGCTAGCATAGGCGGTTGGTCTTGTTGTTGAAGAGGGACAAGTGCCCCCCGTTAAATTTTTGTATAATTTCTTATATAGCATGTAATGTTTGGTAGACATAACAATTTTGTTAGATTCTTAATCAATTATCTATAGTTTTAAAAGTTTGATTATAGTTTTGCTCCACTTATGTTGTTTTAGATATTTTCGTAACAATTTTCTTACATATGTTTTGGTTCCTATTGATAAATTAATATTTATATCTTTACAGTTTTTCAAATATATTTATTTGATAAATTTCATTTTTAAAAATATAATATTGTAAATATTTTTTCTTCTATATTAAATTATAAAATGGGTTTTATTATTTTAATTGGTTATAAATATTAGTGATGAATAATATTTTTTATATATGATAAGTTATTAATTTTCACATATTAAATTTAGTTATTACAAACTTATAATAAGAGAATGATGTTATTTATGAAGGATTAAACCATATGTTAGTTTATATTTATATATTTTTCAAACAACTATTAAATTTAGTTATTTATATATATAAACTTATGATATATATATTTTTACATACTAATATAATGGTATAGTATTTTTATAATATATATATATATATACAAATAGTTTTCCCCATATTAATTTTTTTATCTAGAGCCGCCACTGAAAGCTAATATATGTTCAATGTGGTATTAAATTTGGTTCTAGATTTAATTTCTATATATCAATTTCCATCATGACAAAAATATATTTGTTTCCAAATAGACATTTTCGAAATGCATAAACTAACTTTTATAACTAATATTAAAAATTTAAGGAGATGAAATTCGCTATACCATAATAAAATAACTAATAAACAAAAAATCTAAAAAATTGGAAAGTCAAAACTTCTCCTTAAACTTTTTTTCTTTTTAGCTTTTCTCGAGAGGTCTAGAACCATATAACCAAAGAAGGGTCTCACAGAGTTCCATCGATGCCGTCCGAGCCACACCGTTTCGCGCCGCGACCTCAGGGTCCGCCGGTGAGTCTAGTGCCGATAGAGTCGTCTATCATCACATTCTCCCTTCTTGTCTAAACTTCTCATCATCTCCTCTCATCGATGATAAGCAGTTAGGCGGCGTAGCAGCTCCCAGCCGGTCCTGCATGCATAAACTCAACAAAAAGGACAGCAGGCGACGAATAGAGAGACCTCAAAGTGATTGTGATTCGGGTGAAATAGGTCGAGAAGGGTTAGATTTGGCGGTGGTCAAGTGAGGAAATCAACCATCGGTTAGTTTTTGCCTCCTCTCTTCCGGTGACAGTCGAATCCGTCCTCTGGCCACCAGAAACCTAGCTCTTTTTCCCATAGTCAGTTTAGGCAACCAGAAAACTTTCTCTTTATCCTTTGTTTTTTGTTCGTTTTTTGGTGGGGGGGATGACGGTCCTGTGTCGCTTCAGGAACACCGTCAGGCTAATGAAGGTCTTATTCTTGTGGCTTCTGCAGTTAACGGCAGTGGCTGTTATTTTTTAGGTTCTCTAATCTTCAACTTTGGGATCTAAGGTTTTTCCTCACTGGGCCCGGGCCTGTTAGGAAAATTTTAGAAACTCAGCCTGTATTTGGTTTTTAGGATTTGATGCTAGGTTTATTTGGGTTTGGGCTGAAAGTTGTATTTTGAACTAAACCTGTGACTACTATAAATTTTTTAATAGGAAAACCTTTTTTGAAAAAAGAAATAAACAAAAAATTCTAAAACAAGATTTAATTAAACGGGTCAAGCGGGTCACTCTATGGATATAAGTTGCAAAAATTTCCATAAATCTTATGAACTTATGTAGTAAATTGTTTGATCATTCGTTTGAACGATCGATCATACAAATTGTTAGTTTTGGATAAAACCTTCCAGAGTATTAATAGGCTACATATAAATACAATGTCATATTAATATTTTTTTTATATATCATGATATAAAATCTATTTAGCTAGCTCTAAGAAAATATACATTAATGTTATTTTTTCTAATTACAACATAAAATATACCCATATATTTTTCATCGCTAAAATTTCATTTTTTAACATACATACATGAACCAACATAATTTTGTCTAGTGGTTAAGACATTCTAAAAAATATGAGGTGAAGGTCCTAAATTCTTAAAGTATATATTTTTAAAAAAAAACATGCATGGATGACATTTTAATTGTAAGTTAGGTCATATAAGAACAAATTAGTTAAATGAAGGTATTGTCTGGTATATTAATTATGATATAAAGGTTGATGATTAGAAAATGAAAGTGACAACAAACTCAGATGTAAAAATACTAACCGGAAGATAAGGAAACTTAGACTACTCAGTTGGTGGCTTTAGTTTCTGCCACGACAATGCCACTTGATCTTACATGATCTCGTCTCTTTAATTTTTAATTAATTTTAAACCTAATCATTCACTTTCTGTTTCTTATATTTGCATTAAACAATTTGCGACTTGTGTCTTAATTTCGTAATTAATACATCAAATAGAAAGACCGTATCCCAATAACTAGCATGATTTTGTACTTAACCTTAAATGATGATCACAACTCCAGATTTTATTAACATGATTTTTTTTTTGACAACAAAGTAGCAAAATATACTTAAAGCGAAGACAAAAGATCTGAACACCATATAGGTGGTTGTGAACTGACATATGAAAACAAAAATTTCCTTCGTCGAGCTGATTTTGCGAGAGTATCAGCATACTTATTCCAAATCCTGCGTCGATGCGATATTGTGAATTCCGCTAGAGACCCTTTCAAAATATTCACCTCTGCTATCTCTGCTGCGAAAACTGGCCATTTTGCGGAATCTTCCAAAAGTTGGATTAGTTCAACCGAATCCGTAGAGAAATTGGTACATGAGTTCCCTAATCTTTGTAGACATTTGAGGGCCCAATTCAGAGCAAGTAACTCTGTGTGGAGTGGAGAAATACCACTTTTGATGTCGGCACTGCCCATCATGATTTTACCGGAATCTTCTGAAAGAAACCAACCAATACCACTTATAGAATCTCCTGACTTCCATGATCCATCCAAACTACAGCAGTTTGGGGTAATTTGTGTTTCGCTAACCTCCGTTCTGGTACTCAGATACCCATGATCTCCAGACTCCAAATACGAGGAATTAGCATTTCCCCATTCCAAGGCTTCTTTTGAAGCTAGTTCTAAAATATCAAGTGGTGACCAGTTGATATTCTTGAAACACATCGCATTTCGTGCCTTCCAAATGTACCACATTATCCAAGGGAAAGGCGTAAAAGTTGATTCTGGTGGAGAAACTTTCAGTGCCCCCTTGAGTAAATAGTGCATATTCTGGTATAAGTGATATGAGGGAAACATCCCCGGGTGAGATGGAATACCTGAAAGTGCCCAACTCTGAAGCGCTTGCGGGCATGTAAATAAGGCATAATTAATAGTTTCGCTATTGTTTCCGCATATGAAGCAGAAGTATCGCCTCTCACATTTCTTCTCCTTAGTTGGTCATCAACCGCAATTGCACCTGCGAGTGCTTGCCATAGGAAATATTTCAACTTATTTGGTGCCTTCAACTTCCATAGTCCAGCTAGTAATGGAGAAAATGATGGTTGTGCAGTCCAACCGTTACTTGGATCATATGTTTCCGATAGTGCGATCTCGTAACCTGACTTAACCGTGTAAGATCCTGAATTTGTAAAGTGCCAGCAAAATCGGTCTTTTACATTAGGAGAGGGTCTGATCGATAAAATCATAGGTATGTCGTCCGGTGCGATTATCTCCTTCCGTAAGGATACATTCCATCTTAATGGGTTACCGAGCATCAGATCCAAAACTCGTAGATCAACTGAAACTCCGACATGATGACTCGTTTCCTGGCGAGGTTTAGCCGCATGTAACCATGGATCTTGGAAAACCCGTGTAGTTAAGCCGTTACCCACAACTCGTCGCAAACCCATAGATAAGAGAGATTTAGATTCTAAAGTACTCCTCCATCCGTAGGATGGACGAGAGCTAAGAGTGGCTTGGAGTACATCACTATCTTTATAATATCGGCCCTTCAGTGTACGGGCAATAAGCGATTCTAGTCTGGAGTATAGACGCCATACTTGCTTGGCAAGGAGAGATTTGTTAAACAGTTGTAAAGATTGGAAGCCCAATCCCCCATGTTCCTTAGGCAGACATAATTTTGACCAAGCCACCCAATGGATACCTCGCGAAGCTCCTGATGTGTTCCACCAATAATCTGCGATTGCACTCGTCAACTTTTTAAGTATCGATACTGGCAGTTTGAAACATGACATAACATATGCGGGTAATGCCTGGGCGATGGACTTAATCAAGACCTTTTTTCCCCATTTCGATAAAAAATGTGAGGACCAACCATTTATACGTGAGTTTAGCCGATCGCGGATATACGTAAATATTTTTGCTTTAGAGCCCTATAACTGTTCTGGAATTCCCAAGTACTTGCCTCCTCCACCATTTTGAGTAAATACCCATACGTCTTTGGAGTAAGAACCGGTCCTGGAACGGGATAACCTTACCAAATATGATAGTCTATTTTTCCACGTTGATACGTTGACCTGATGCTTGTTCATATAGCTGGAGTATATTCGTAACTACATGAAATTGACTCAAAGTAGCTCGACAGAAGAATAAGCTGTCATCCGCAAAAAGAAGATGCGATAAAGGAGGAGAAGCTGTCGCAGTGCGAATCCCTTCTAAGCGTTCTGAAGACTCAGCATGCCTGAAATTTTCAATTAGGGCCTCCGTACATAATATAAACAAATAAGGGGAGAGGGGATCGCCTTGACGCAAACCTCTCGTAGGCCTTATTAAGCCCTTCGGTGTTCCATTCAGAAGAACACTGTAAGAATGGTAGTGACACAGGACATTATCCATTGGATCCACATATCTACGAATCCTAATTTAGACAACAGTTGTCTAAGGAAATTCCATTCAATCCGGTCATAGGCTTTACTCATATCAGTTTTTATTGCCATGAAACCTTTACTAGATCGATATTGCGTTTGCAACGCATGGAAAACTTCTTGAGCCACTAACACATTATCCGTAATCGAACGTCCTGCCACAAAAGCAGATTGTGTCTCAGAAATGATGATGGGAAGAATACGATGTAATCGCTGACAAATGACTTTGGATAAGATCTTAAAGCTAACATTACATAAGCTAATTGGTCTAAATTCTTTCATCCCTTGCGGTCGATCCGTTTTCGGGATTAGATAAATATTTGTTTGGTTGATGGAATCATCCAACACTCCCCACAACATGAAGATCTGAATCATCTTTGTAATTTGCGGACCGACGATATGCCAATACTGTTGATAAAAGAGGGTCGTCATCCCATCCGGTCCTGGGGCCTTCTCCGGACTCATAGTAAACAAAACAACTTTTATCTCTTCCACGGTAACTGGTGCCATTAGTCGAGAATTCATTTCTGCAGTAACTCGGGCTTCCACCAGTTTAAGAGCTTCCTGGATTCGGCTCGTATTCGACGCAGTGAACAAAGAGGTGAAGTATGATAAAGCCTCATTAACAATATCATCCTCCTTTTCTAGCCAAACACATGCTTCTGTCCTGAGACCCATAATACGGTTTCTCGCTCTCCGCATTTTTGTAGCAGCATGGAAAAAACAGTATTTTTGTCTCCTTCCCGTAACCAGTGAATTCTGCTTTTTTGTTTCCAATACAGCTCCTCTATGGAGAGTGCAATCCGGAGATTCTCAGTGAGTCTTGGAATATCGGATACTAAAGCATCTGTAGGATGGGCAACGTCCAATTGTCGTTTCAGATCTTGCACCAGTTCCCCTGAGTTTATAAACTCTTTATGTCTCCATCTCGAGATCACGCCCCGGTAATTCCTTATCCGTCGACTAATGTTCGCATTCTCTTCAGGAAGAGAAGCTTTCCGACCATCTTTAACAAGTTGCTCAAATTCGGGTTTAATAATCCAACGTTTATCAAATCTAAATTGCTTCGATCCATTAAAACGCTTCTTATTCACCCGCAACAGCATGGGGCAGTGATCTGATCCCTCGAATCTTAAATATTCGATAAAAGAGAACATGAAGAAATCATACCATTCTTCATTTCTCATACCCGGTCTAAGCGACATCGAACAGTTGAGACTCCCCGTCTCCCCATCAAAGATAGGCAATTCCCTTAAAAAGGAAAGTCCACCATACCGCAACACTATTTCATTAATCTAAAATCAAGAAAAGATTTCTCACTGCGTATCTTTCCCCCTGCTTTTCGCAATGATATGACATTTTGTTGAAATCCCCTATCAATTCCCAGGGTGAAAAACGCATAGAATTTATTCTTTTTAATTGTTCCCAAACTTATTTATGGTGTGTAACAATAGTTGCTCCATAAACAAAAGAGACATAAACTTTATTGCTATCAATAATAATCATAGTGTCAATTACATTTTTATTGGCGGAAAGAACAACAACTTGAAAATGAGAAAGAGCAAAAAGGGCTAATCCCCCGCTCCGACCAGAATGGTCAACAGTAAATAAAAAATCATAACCAAGATGAGCTTGAATGTCTTGAAGAAATTCTCGCGGTTGTTTGGTCTCCATGAGGAATAAGACTCCCAGAAATAACGTGCGCCGAAACTTCCGAAGTTGTCGAATTGCCAAGAAACTACTTGCTCCTTGACAATTCCAACTCAAAATCATCTCAACCTTCCGCCGGTGGTTTTCCTTCAACCACATGGCTTTCTTTTTCCTCAAACTTATGTCCTTCAGGAGGATCCATCTTTGAGTGGGATAAGATTAACTCTGCAGCGAGTCCTGGGTTACCAACTAAACATGATGTTTGCTTTTTAAGTTTATTACCTCAATAGGGATCATGACCAATCTTCTTTTTTTGAGCACAGTGCCTTGTCACATCTTTTCTCAGCTCTTTTTTCTTCTGCTCCCTTTGTGCCCATGCAACTCTTGAGAGGTGGAATTACTTCTGCTAAATCCACTTTTTGAAAATTCATTTGGTCCTTATTAGCACCTTGACCCATGAGCATGGGACTATAAAAAGGCCCAAATTGTGATATCATCATATCACTAAATTTTCACCTGATAATTGGGCCATGCATTTTTCGTCCAGCCCAAAGGATGTGTCGATATTGGAATTGGGCAGAGAAATATTTGCTTGTTCCATACCAACCAAAAGTGGGCTTCCTGAGAAATGTTGGCCTGCTCGAAATTGAAACTAAAGCCCACTACACCATTGTCTTCCATGTTGAGATCAAGACAGGTAGGATTAGGTCTCGCCGACGGTGAAATTTTCGCGACATTAACAGAACCTGCCAGGTTTCTCACTCCTGATTTCCGGTATTGCGGAATGACCCAGAGCACCCGAAGCTGAAATCTGCTCGCTTGAATCTCCAAAAGCTTGAGCCACCCATTCCTCGTATCATTCCCCTGGTGTGGATTTTCAGAGACATTTTCATCACCAAAAAATCGGCGTTTAGCTGAAACTCGATGACATTGAACCCTAGAAGCGCTTGTCTCAACAGAATTTGGCATAATCGCATCCACCTCTGGTAATTGAATATCACGATTAGGGGATTTCTCAGTTTCGGTAATCACAATCCCAACAGAAGGGTTAGCTGGCTGTCTCTTCAATTTGTTACCACGTTTCTTCTGGACTCCTTCAGGACATTCATGATATTCGTGATTAATTCGATTGCATCAGGTGCAATAGTGATGAAGATTCTCAAAAAACAAGCGAACTCTGATGGTATCGCCATTGGAAAAAACCAGTTCGTGAAAGAAGTAAATCTGTTTACGGCACTCCATTGTGATCAGAACCCGACCGTCATCAACGTGACATTCAATAACTTCTCCCAAATCAGAACCCACCATTCTTAAAGTCTCCTCAGCCCGGTAAATTTCTGGCACTCCCTTTAATCTGATCCATATCAGAGTTTGTGAAGGAAAATCCCTTTGAATGGTCGGGATCCATTTTTCCATAGGGACAAACCATCCGCCAAAGTGATACAGACGGTTATCCAAGACCCTCTTCATGTATTCCTCCTTTTGAAACTTGAAATGGAACTTACCTCCATCAATCTCGTAACCTTTCACATAACCATTACACCGCCATATCAAGGGAAAGAGAGACAGCTTTGTCTTGATTTTCACGGTTTGTGTTGCTGGGTTAAGAACTCGTCCCACAATTGTGCGTTCATAACGCTTGATGAGAGTGGAATTGTCTAAAGCTGGAACATGTAATTGCCTTGGTTTGCTCGTGTCCCCTTCATGCTTCACCATAGCTGATTGGGATGCCATTAACAGGAGGTTTTATGAGAGAAAAGAGAAGCAAGGTAAATTGGGCAGAAGGTGATAATTTTCACCGAAATAGAAGCCTTGATTTAATAGGAAAATCAAGGTGATGAAGAAAGGAAATACAGGATCTGAAGAAATAAGTAATTGATTTCTTTTCCCATGATTACAGATCTGCTCAAAATCAAAGTAATATTGCGAGAGATTAAGAGTTCGGTCAGCATATATTCTCTCTGTAGGAATTATTCTTTCTTCAGTAGAGAGTAAGGCAAGTATCCAAAACAAATTAGATAACAGAATAAAAAGAGACCCCGCGATCTCCACCACCGGACCATCTCCAGAAACCAGTTCTGAAAACCGATCATCAATCCGACGCCGGAAAATTAGATACCCGAGAGAGAAACATCATTCTCCTTCAAATTTACTATTTAATTCCTAATTTAATTCCTAATTAACATGAAAGTTTAAAATTTCCCAAAAGACATTTTTTAAATATATGATATGAAATACTATATCCATTTCAGTAGATAAAATATTATATATATCTGTTTTAAAATCTAAAATATTTTTACTATTTTTTCCCATAAAAATCCATTCATTAAACCAATTAGCAATCGTTAAACAAAGCAGTATCTAGGGATGTCAAAATGGGTAATCCAAACCAAACCAACTCATAATCATATGACTTCTGCATGAAATGGGTAATGAGTTAACTCAACTCATTTAACAAATGAGTTGGGTCAACCCATAACTCATTTAAATAAATGGATCAATGGTTTTAATGGGTTGACCCATAAATAATACCCCCTCTGTTCCAAAATATAAGACTTTCTAGCAAAAGGCACAAAGATTAAGAAAGTAAAAGTTTAACCAATCAACAAAATGCTCTAATTTTTAATTAGTTGTAAACTTAAAAAGATGCATAGATATTTGAAAAGATCTTATATTTTGAAACAAAAATAAATCTCTAGAAAACCTTATATTTTGGAACAGAGGGAGTACATAATTATCTCTAGTCGAATAATTAATAATATTTGATAATCATAAATGCTACTTATTTGACCACTTAAATGAAAACATTTTTGTAAGATTTTGAATCAATTTTTTATTAATAATTAAGAAATCTAAAACATCAACAAATATATAAATAAATTCAAAATAATTTTTATTAAAACTGTAAAAAAAACAAAGAAATATTATATTTTGCCAATAATTCTTGAAATTGAAACCAAGCCACCGGTTTTTCAAAATTGAAACCAAACCACCGGTTTAGTAGAGTAAACAAAATAATAAACATGCCTAAGAAATGGTTGTAGCAAGACAACCCAAAAACATTCCACCTTGAGAAACCTACAATCACTCATAAACCAATTAATTGATTTTCGGTTTATTTACATTTTGTACCGGTTTAGTTCAAATTTTAATTTACCAGTAGGAGTGAACGTTTTCCTGATACATCAACAAGCAAAGTCCCTAAAATGCCTCCAAACATCTACAAAAATGATCATTAAAAGAATGTACTCACTCATATTATACTAAAACTGAAATAATACCCTAAATTGGAATAAAACATCGAAGAACAACATGGAAAAGAAAGAGTTTGTACTTGTCACAAATCTGAAAGTAGAAGCGTAAATTAATCTTGAGATTGGCTTGATCGAATAATAATCGTTTTGCCTTCATCATAGTTATCTACAATCCATATTCAAAATTAACACATAAATAATATGTATAAGTGAAATCAAACCGATTATGATAAAAATGATAGTTATACCTTCCTCATCAATTGTGTAACCAAATATCTATGAACGATTACTAAGAAAAGCTTGGACGTGTTTAGGAAGAAGTCGGCTTCGATATTTGTTTATCACATGAGATCCAATACTAAAAGAAGATTCAGACGCCACAGTTGTGATAGGAATACTAAGCACGTCCATTGCCATGTATGTTAACGCACCAAAACAATGTTTTTTTCATTCCAATATTGCATAACATTCAAATTTGGATGGCTTCTCATCTCTGATTTTGGATCCTTTAGATACATATCCAAAGTTGATTTTACAGTTTCTTGATAGTCCGGAATATCATCTAAGTCAAACAAATCCTGAGTCATTTGAAAAAATGCTAGTATCTAAAACAATAAGTATTAAAATATTTAAATTATAAACTTACATCTTGCATGTCTAAGTTTCCTCTTCTTTGTCGATGAACACGAGAGTCTACTCTTGCCAAAGTCACAACTGGAGTCAAAGGAAACTTTTTCTTATACTATTTAAAGAGCTTATAAAACTGACTCTTAAGGTGTTCTATCTTTTCTTGTGAAGTAAAAGGATCGAGCTCATCACAACAACGTTTCAAAAGTATGAATTTCATCCTTGGATCGAGAACATCACCCATTGCAAGAATAATACTATATTGGTCCCAATATTTATCGAATTTCATTCTCATCTTAGAAATCATATCTCGGATAACATGATCTTCATTGCTCCTATTCACCTCCAATAAACATTGAATCTTCCAAATATTTCCAAAATATAAGTTAGACATTGAGTAACTTCTCCCTAACATTAGAGTAGTAATACTATCAAATGGCATCAAAATCTCATAGATACTTTTTTCCCTTTTCCATTCTTCAGTTGATGGACAATGCTTGTAGTTTTTATCAACCACTTTAAACCTATTAAAAGCACGCTCGTACTTCAATACTTTCTCAAGCATCAAGTAAGTTGAATTCCATCTGTTCTGAACGTCCAAAGACATAACAACTTCGTCATCACCTTCTACACATTTGGAAAACGCAATCTTTCTAGTGTTTGAACCCTTAATATACTTCACAGTGTCTCTAATTTTTGTTAATGCATCACTTATAACCGCTAAACCATCTTGCACAATAAGATTTAAGATGTGTGCACAACATCTGACATGGAAGAATTCCCCTTTGCACAATAAATTATCATCTAAATTCAGTCGATCTTTCAATATGTCTTGCATGCAGTTATTGGATGTAGCATTATCCAAAGTTAAAGTAAACACTTTCTTCTCTATTCCCCACTTCTTCAAGCATTCATGGATTTTACTAGCTAAAGCATCACCGGTGTGTGGATGAAGCATATCACATAAAGACAAAATCTTGCTACGTAATATCCACTTTTCATCAACATAATGCGCAGTTAAAACAATATATCCATCTCCAGATATTATGGCGGTCCAAAAATCTGAAGTCAAACAAATCCTACTAGGAATCTTTTCTAACTCAAGCTTTAATTTCAATTTTTCATTCTCCCAAGTTTTAATCACATATGTTGCGGCGATGTTCCTAGTATAATACTTGTAGCCATGATTCAAATAACTAAGGTAATATCTAAGCTCCTCATATTCAACAACAAGAAAAGGAAGGTTATGTCTAATAATTGCCCGACTGAACTTTTCCCTAGAAACTTTATCATCGATCTTTGTTACTTTTCTTTCAACATCCAAGCTCTTTGAACATTTTTCATAATGGCGTTTCAAGTTAGATGTTCCACTAATTGGCAACCACAAATAGTTTTTTGGACATTTCTCACAATATGCTCTTTTCTTTGCCACTTTCATATCTTTTTAGTGTAAAATAATTTCAGGCCCTTGATCTCTTATTCCTTTTTGAATAAAAAAAAGAACTTACGAGAATTCCAGATTCAGAAGCATTTGTTGATGATTGTCCAACACAAATGCCACTATTTGGAGGAGGTTCCTCTTAATTTTCCATCACTTTAGACACAAAACCAACTGTTTCACCAAATAAAAAATGAATTTGTTACTATACTGGTATGAATCTCTCTAAAAAAAACAAAATAAAGATTAGAGTAAGACACAAACTAAAACCTGTATCCAAATGAGAATACAACACCTATGAAAACATGACAAGCGAGATGGACACTGCCAAATATGTAAGAACACACATTAATAAACATAATCAACCACTAAGTGAAGAAACATAGAAGAGAAACAAAGATACAAGATACAAGTTCTAGTTCAAAAGATAAGGAGACACTAGTTGTGTACTAAATAAACTAAGTCTTGCTCTTTCCATCTAAATCCTCTAGTAACCAGAAGGAATTATTAGTGGTTGGAGAAAAGAATGAAACTATATATCTATTACTTTGAGACAAAGAGCTTGAAATGACCTTTGATAATTAAACAACAAAGAAAAAGTCAAAGAGTAATCCTGGGATATGATAATATTAAGCATGATAATATCAAAGCTTGAAAAGTAAAGAAAAATTCAAATAGCAACTCCAGGATATGATATGATAATATAAGTATTGAATATTGCTTCCATCTTATAGCAATTCCAAGTTTTATACAGATGAGCAAAAAAACACAAAAATCGTAACACTGAACAAAGAATGATGAGAGAAATCCCATCTCAAGAATAATCCCATTAGATCCATAAAACCTTTAGAACCAAAAATTTAAACCCATTTGGATATATGAGTTGTTTTGGATTGGGTTGACCCACAAACATTTACCCATTTGACACCCCTAGCAGTATCTAAACCAAAGGGAACATATAAATAACAATGAAACAGAGATTGCAAAGGAAGAAAATGTTTAACTAGTGTATCTGCCACCCTATTCCATCGATGAGGAACCCAAAGCAATTGCACTCTTTGAAACTCTAAAAGCCAAAGCTGGATCTCAGTTACCCAATTGTGATAGTGAAAATCAATTTGTTGCTTGTTAATCAGAGATACTAATCGTTGATTATCACCCTCAAAAATTACCGAAGTAAAACCCTTTATCCAGGTATGTTAAATCACCATTAAAAGAGCTTGACATTCACTTTCAAAAGCATTGACACATCGATTTTCTCGAGCGACCGCAACTTGAATAAACACTCTATTAGAATCTCTCAAAACCCATGCGCCTTTTGAAGTGCCCTGAACATCCCAACTACCATCAAAGTTACACTTTATGTAAGTCAATGGTGGTTTATGCCACTTTCCAAACAAAGAATTCCCAGGTTCTAGATGATTTAAGCTTGATGATGATTCAGATGGTAGATATAAAATCCATTCCTCTGTGTCTGATTTGGTTAAGTAAGAAACTCGACTCCAAGATTGAGCTTGACGTTGATAGTAAAGCATATTACATGTCTTCCATAATCGCCATAATACAAATATAGGAAGCAACTGGTGATATTTTGAAAAATTTCCATTCATTTCCAAGTCGACAATTTAATGTATCAACACTTCCAAATATGGATTAGCAATTATTAATCCATGTAGGATCAAGACCCGAAGAAAACTAGAAAGATTGAGAAAATGAACATCTAAAGAACAAATGTGTTGGTGATTCTACCGCATTACAACACCTTCGGCATCCAATAACATCGGTTATATGTCGAAATTGCAAAATAGTACCTATTAGTAGGACTTGAAAAGCTAATTTCCACATAAATGTTTCAATTTATGTGGAATATGTAATCTCCATATCTTCGATTTCAACAGAGGATTACATGGGATTGGTTGCAGTAGCTGATCAGGATTTAACTGCATTGCCAGGTGATAAGCCGATTTAACAGTGTACCAACCATATCTAGTGTAATGCCAACCAATCATATCATCGGCTCGAAGTAGAGAAAGCTTCAGACTCTTAACAAGATGACAATCATCCCTATGAATAGAAGCTTCAAGCAAGTCAATATTCCAAGATGATGCAAAAACATTTATCATATCAGAAACTAAATGAATATTCTTAATTGGGCCCTCAATAGGACATAGAAGGCGAGGCGGGTCAGTAAGTAACCAAGAATCATTCCAAATATTGGTCTGATTGCCAGAGCCAATCAACACACGTAATCCTGCAGTTATCAACTTTTGTCCATGTAACAATGAACGCCAAACAAAGGATGATTTTGTACCAAGACCAGCCTGAAGTAGCAAAGATGTAGGATAATATCGGCTCTTGAGAACTCTTTCAACTATGCTGGTTGGATTCTGAAAAATACGCCACATTTTTTTTTCCAATAAAGTTAAATTAAATTTCGAGATATCACGAAATCTGAGATCACCTCTTTGTTTCTGAATCCCTAAACAGGACCATTTTAGCCAGTGTAATTCTCGTGAACCTGGTGTTTTGCTCCACCAAAATTGGGATATTACCTTCTCTATTTCAACATATGTGCTTTGTGGCAACTTAAAACAATGCATGACATAGACGGGCAAATCAAGAGCAACTATTATCAACAAGATTTCTTTCTCTGCATCTGATAAAAATTTAAAAGACCAACCAACTGTTCTAGCTCTAACACGATCAACATTGAAATCAAATAAATGTCTTTTATTCCTGCCAAATAATTCTGAAAGTCCCAAATACATATCCGAACCTCTAATACTTGATAATCAATAATAAAATATTATTTTTTAATTGGCTGAAATTCTTTTAGTGTACAATAAAAAAAATTAAAATTTTAATCTACATGTATTTAGTTAAAAAGCCTTACCTAATAAAATAGAAAATTTATATTTTATAAATCTAGAAAATAAATGGAAATAAAATTTTTTAATTTTTTATGATTAATAATACCGTCGAATAACTTTTAATTTAGAGAATATTTTGACAATTGGTTCAAATTTAAAAACAAAACTTGGATTTTCCGCATTTTTTATTTGAGATTTCTTGAAAACCAATTTGTTTTGCTAATAATTGTGAATCATGACCAATTGACTATATATATATATATATACCATATATATTTCAAAATAAAATATTTCAAAAATAAAATCCTGACCATAGATAGTAATATCATACTAGCATGCCATTTAAAACGGAGAGTTACATATACTGATGTACATGTCAGAGTTAGGCCAATTTATTCGAATTAAATTTGGGCATTATCATAACTAAATTAAATGATATTAAATTTCGGCACCCTATCTTTCATTGAATATTTCCTTTATCAATACCTCTCAATAATCAATACACGTGTATTTATTATTGCAAAACTCAAAATTAAGACAACGTGTAACTGAGAAACATTATATTATAAGATTGATTATCCAACTTTATCGATAAAATATGTTCCTACTATTTCGGCATATAGGAAGTTTTAGAAATCTATTTACGTTAAAATAATATAGAAAATTCCAATCAAAAGAAGTTCGAATTCCAAAAATATCACACACTCCCAAAAGTTTTAAAAATATCATACACTTCTAAATGTTTCAAAAATACCACAAATATAAAAAAATGAATTTTAAAGGTTTCGAAATTATAATTTTGGGTTTGGATTCACTAAATAGAGTTTAGGGTTTAGATTTGAAGGGGTAGCATTTGATTTTGGTGTGTTAGGATTTAAATTCGAAGTTTTAAAATTATTTCAATTTTTGTGGTATTTTTGGAACAAAATTTTTTTTGTAGTATATTTGAAAAAATATGTGATATTATTGAAAATTTTGAGAATGTATGATTATTTTGTAATAAATCTAGATTTTGATGGTATTTTTGAGAATCTCTATAAAATTTAAAATATTTTTATATTTTAATGTACAATTTTAAATTGTTAAATACTTTGTAACTAATAATAAATTATTTTATTGATTAGTTGAAATATTTTTAATGTATAATAAATAAAATATTATAAAAAAATAAAGAAATTTAGTCAATGAGTTTTTAATCAAAAAAGTATCTTATACAACAAAACAGATGGAGTAATAATAATGGACACTAGTATAAAAATGATAAGAAGAGAAGACAAAATCTTGGTTTATAAGATAAAAGTTCTTGTTGACAAAAAAAAAGATAAAGGTTCTTAAATTCAATAGATAGTGATGTTTGTGATTATGACCTTTGTAATAGTTTTGACTACTTACGTGTCACCACTTAAAAGCTTATATTTACTACACCTTTCATTTTAGAGGTTGGCGTTTCTTCTTCGTTCATGCACGTGAATTATGTGTTATTATCTCTAAACCTATCATGTACATTCTTAAATGTATGTAAATTGTAATAATTAATTTTGTTACAGTCTAGTACTCAAACATTTTACCAGGGATGATACGGTTAATTAACAGTTTATGTATCTATTTAACAAAATGTTGATTGTCTGGTTGTTTCTTATCTTGTTGTCTAAATCAAAATCGAATATTTTCAAGTGCGAAATTGATAAATTATTTATTTTATCTAATTTTATATACCGTCGTACTTTAGGGTTATTAAAAAATTTGATAAATAAAATATTTAACTTATAAAAAATATAAATACAAGTTTGCGGTTTATTTTAAAAAAAAAATTGTATTTTATAAAGTTGTCCATTTTTTGGTAAAAATATGTAAAAAATCTATTTTCATTTAGTATTTCAATCTACAAAATTTTAGAACCGATTTTTGGTAATCTAAAGATTTTATACTATTTTTACGATGTAAAAAATTGCTAAAACTCATATGTAAAAAATCTCAGCCTCTCGACTAATATATTTCTTATGCCTTGAAAGCCACAAAGTGTGTATATGTTGGTTGTAACCTCTGAGACCAACATAGATTAAAGTTTAAACACACACAAAAAAGATTTAATATATACAAAAAATCAAGAAATAGTCATTTTAGAATCAAGAAGATGTGAAAAAGAAAGTTGCTTACATGATAGATCCTGGAATATTGTTAGATGCAGGCAAGACTTTTAAAGTTTTTTTTTATTACTATCAAGAAGATCTGAACTTTGTTGTTTTGCTGATTTTTATTTACAAGATATATTTTGTGACTAAATTTTCACCTTAAAGTTAAACCTAAATAATATATAAGATTAACATTGACAAAATATTTACCAAAAACAACTTTGACAAAACATTCTATAAATTACAACCTAACTGGGCCATATACAAATATACTAAAATTAATATTTCGCTTCTCGGCAATCATCGCTTTTAGGCCCAAAGAGAAGTATGTTTGTTTAACCCATTGGACCAAAAAGAGATGTACAATTTCAGAGAAACGAAATATTAATTTTAGCTCCCTATTATATTTGTACAAACTCTTTTCTTATGTACAAGTCAACTACTGAAAAATTTGCCCAAACTATACATATCTAATGAACTGTTCATTCAAACTATGTGAGAATTCACTTAAAAATTTAATTAGACTAATTGAGTGATTTGTGATTAAAACCACAATTAAAAGTTGTGATGAGACACTAAATCAATCCTAATTATTATTACCAAAACCAATTACATAACCAAAATTAAAGTTTATGTTAATATATATCGATTTAGTAATCCATTTCAGGAAAAACAAAAGAACTAGGGTTTGCGAAATCGATTCGGAAATTGATTTGGGGAAGAACAAAAGAACTAGGGCTTTCTTGAAATTGTTCTGAGTTGAACACCATGTCGAACTCATCCTCTACATCGAGTCATCAAAGTGTGAGAAGGAGAGCCGTCAGAGTTCCAATTAGGTGTTGGTGTGGTGAGAAATTGGTGAATTTTGTGTCTAAGAATGAAGAAAATTTGTAACATCGCTTCTACAAATGGGAGTTAGGTTTACAGTTTTGTGTCATCTCTCACTTTGTTTCAGTCCGTATGTATACATAAAACCACTGTAATTTGTGAATTTGTGCAGAGGAATACTGAAGATCATTTATTCAAGTGGGTAGATGAATAATTGCTTGAAGAGCTTGGATTGGTTGGTGGAAAGTGTAGAAAATTAGCATAAGATGTTCAAGAATTGAAGAATAAGATAAGGGAGGACTTGAATAACTTGAAAATGTGATGAAGAAGATTGAAGATGAAGGTAAAAGATGCATTGAACAAGGCATATGGTACAATGAAACTGAAACAGATTGGAGCCTGCATACCCTTCGTTGGTGCATATGGCATTTAGGGTGTGCTTTAGGTCTTAGTTGGTGGTGGCATTGAAAATGGTGCATTTTTCTTTGTCTAACTTGGTTGTTTGTTTTCATGACTTTTTTTGCTATTGTTTAGTAATTTTATGTTGTTTTGTCACTTTTGTCTTGGTTTGAAGTCTCGGTTTTTGTCACTTTTGTCTTGGCACTGGTGCATTTTCTTGGTCGATTGCTATTGTTTAACTATTGTTTGTGTTAATGGAATTGACAATGGTGCATTGTATTTTTTTATGTTACCAACGTTTTAGAAAGCAACAATTAAGAGGCACAAACACAAAACAATTTACCAAAACAATTCAGAGTCACGAAGCATTAACATAAATAACATAAACTTACCATTAACATTCACATACTTAGCCGAGTAGCCAAAGACACAATTTCAAACATTAACATAGTTAGCCGAACATTCACTTTAAAAACCATCCAACAACACATAAGAGTCACTCCTCTTATCCAAAGAACCTACCATTCACATACTTATATATAAAAAGAAACCATCATAAGAGTCACTCTCCTTAGATCCTACTTGTTTGTGTTGGTTGAGAAAGGTTGACAGCATCACCATCAACTCTGTGGGCTTGACTTGAACTTGTATAACCAGCATGTTCAGATGTTGTAGTCTTCTGCTTCTTCCTTGGGTATTTAGGACATCCAACTGCATTGTGTGTGAAGAATAATATGCAATGGTCCATTTATGTGCATCAATGGCACTTAGAAGTACATTAGATTAAGTCAATAACAGTTCCTGTTTTCAGGGATTTTCATCAGCTTTTGCTCAAGCTAGTTAAGTCCAACGTTCTGTTTTTCTTATTTAAAAACCTCTGTAGCTCGAGTTTATTTCAACGAATTAGTTCAGTTCTTCATCATCTTACAAACACATAGAACTGATCTTGATTTAACAAGTGGTATCAGAGCGTGTAAGAACCTGGTACAAACAGAAATGAGTGAGAGAGATTCATTGTTGGCAATTCCAAGGTTTTATGGAGATTATGAGCATTGGGCAATGCTCATGGAGAATCTATTAAGATCCAAGGAGTGGTGGAATCTAATAGAAACAGGAATTCCACAACAAGAGAAAAATGTGGTGTTGACAGGACCACAGAGAACCGAGATTGCAGAACTTAAGTTGAAGGATCTTAAGGTAAAGAACTATTTCTTTGCCTCCATTGATAAAACAATCTTGAAGACTATAGCTAAGAATGATACTGGAAAAGACATTTGGGAGTCAATGAAAACTAATTATCAAGGCAACAAAAGAGTGCAGAGTGCACAATTGCAAAGATTGAGAAGAAGCTTCGAGATACTTGAAATGCGAGAAGCAGAGACAATAACAGAGTATTTTTCAAGAGTTATGATGGTTGCTAATGATATGCGCAACCTTGGAGAGGATATGCCTGATGCTAAGATAGTTGAGAAGGTATTGCGTACTTTGGTTGAGAAATTCACATACATAGT
This sequence comes from Iberis pinnata, assembly GCA_900406425.1. Lineage (NCBI taxonomy): Eukaryota > Viridiplantae > Streptophyta > Magnoliopsida > Brassicales > Brassicaceae > Iberis > Iberis pinnata. The sequence continues at coordinate 33,846 of OVBE01001098.1, forward strand.
ATGTGCAATTGAGGAGTCTAATGATATAAAGGAGATGACTGTGGATGGACTGCAGAGCTCTCTACTAGTGCATGAGCAAAATCTCAGTAAGCACATAAGAGAGGAACATGTGCTTAAAGTAGAAGGAGGAGGTGGTTATGATAGCTATGCACAGAGAGGAAGAAGTGGATATAGAGGATGAAGAAGAGGTAGAGGAAGAGGAACAACTAGTTTTAACAAAGACAGAATTGAGTGTTACAAGTGTCACAAACTAGGACATTTCAAAAATGAATGTCCTACATGGGAAAAGGAAGCTAACTACGCAGAACTGGAAGAAGATGTTTTGCTTATGGCACACATTGATTTGAATGAAGGGGAAAGAAAGGAAAACTTATGGTTCTTAGACTCAGACTGCAACAACCACATGTGTGGAACCAAGGAGTGGTTTATTGATCTGGACTGTAAATTCAGTCAAAGTGTTAAGCTGGGAGATGACAGAAGAATGATTGTAGAAGGCAAAGGCAACCTCAGACTGGAAGTTGGTGGAATAACAACATTGTTCACATCAGTGTACTATGTACCTGGACTTAAAAACAATATATTCAGTGTGGGACAACTGCAACAGAAAGGCCTGAGAATCATTATTGAAAATGATGTTTGTGAAGTCTGGAGCAAGCAACAAAGAAGAATGATTATGTGTTCTGCTATGTCTACAAACAGGATGTTTGTGATAAAGGCAGTAGTGAAAAGAGAAAAGGAAAAGACAGAAGACTACTGTCTCAAGGCAACAGAGAAGGATGGTCAATTGTGGCACAGAAGATATGGCCATCTGAACCACAGAGGCTTGAGATCCTTGGCAGAGAAGAGAATGGTGAAAGGCTTGCCATACATAGACCAAGAAAGAGAAGTGAAAGTGTGTGAGGTCTGTATGAAGGGAAAACGGAACAGAACTGTAATACCAAAGAAGAGCTTGTGGAAAACAACAAGGGGGTTACAAATTGTACACAATGACATCTGTGGACCAATTTCACCAATGTTTGAAAGTGGGAAAAGGTACATAATCAATTTTATTGATGATTATAGCAGGAGATGCTGGACATACCTGTTGTGTGAGAAATCAGAAGCATTAAGGGTGTTCAAAGAGTTCAAAGCAGAAGCAGAAAGGGAATTGGGACAAGATTTGGTGTGTTTAAGAACAAATAGAGGGGGTGAGTATAACTCAAAAGCATTTGAGGATTATTGCAAGGAGAAGGGGATACAAAGACAATTGACAGCTGCATACACCCCACAGCAAAATGGCTTGGCAGAGATAAAGAATAGGAGTGTAATGAACATGACAAGATGCATGCTCATAGAGTTGGGAGTGCCAAAGAAGTTCTGGCCTGAAGCTGTACAATATGCTGTGTATATCTTGAATAGAAGCCCCTCATCTGCACTTGGAGAAGTAACTCCTAAAGAGAAATGGAGTGGTCACAAGCCATCTGTTGAACACTTGAGGATATTTGGCTGTATTGCCTATGCAATGGTACCATACGAGAGAAGAATGAAACTTGATGAAAAAAGCACAAGATGTGTCATGTTTGGACTGAGCAGGGAGCCTAAGGCATACAGACTTTACAATCCAGTAACAAAGAAGATTGTAGTAAGCAGAGATGTTCATTTTGATGAAAATGAAGGATGAATGTGGGAAAAAGGGAATCAAGAAACTGAGCTCATATGGACTGATGATGAGACAGAAGCAGAAGAAGAAGAGAGTGCTGATAATACGGATGAACAGACTGAGGTACAACAACCTGAAAATGAAACAGAAGAGCCAATCACAGAAGAAGCAGAAAATCAACAAAAAAGTCATGCACATACTGCTGTAAGAGGAGGATCAGGAAGAGTAAGACAAGCCCCAATCTGGATGAAAGATTATGAATTACAAGGAAATGCAGGATTCTTCATCTCAGAAGATGGTAATGATATACTGGCTATGTTTATTACTGCAGAAGATCCAGACAGTTTTGAAGAAGCAGCACAAGAAGAAGTGTGGAGAAAAGCCATGGAGGCAGAGATTGCTTCAATAGAAGAAAATAACACTTGGGAACTGATGGATTTGCCAGAAGGAGCTAAGGTTATTGGAGTTAAATGGGTGTACAAGACAAAATTCAATGAGAAAGGAGAAGTAGACAAATTTAAGGCCAGATTAGTGGCAAAAGGATACCATCAAAAGAAGGGAATAGATTTTCATGAGGTCTTTTCACCTGTTGCAAGATGGGATACAGTGAGATGTATACTTGCATTAGCTGCAGAAAGGGAGTGGAAGGTTCATCAATTAGACGTTAAGAGTGCTTTTCTACATGGAAAGTTAGATGAAGATGTCTATATTGAGCAGCCAAAGGGATTTGAAGTAGAAGACAAATCTCAGAAGGTTTATAAATTGAACAAGGCATTATATGGTTTGAGACAGGCTCCAAGGGCATGGTATAGCCGAATTGAGGGGTATTTCTTGAAAGAAGGTTTTGAAAAATGCTACTGTGAGCATACTCTTTTTGTGAAAAAAGAAACAGTGAGATCATGATAGTGAGTCTCTATGTTGATGACTTGATATACACAGGAAGTTCAATCTCAATGCTTACAGAGTTCAAGGAATCAATGAAGAAGGAGTTTTCCATGACTGACCTTGGAGTGATGAAGTTTTTCTTAGGTGTTGAAGTGATACAAGGAGAGACTGGTGTGTTCATAAACCAGAAGAAGTATGCAGAAGAGACTTTGAAGAAGTATGGAATGGAAGAAAGTAATATGGTTAAGAACCCAATTGTTCCAGGGAATAAGTTGACAAAGGCTGGAGCTGGAGAATCAGTTGATCCAACTCAGTTTAAGCAGCTTGTTGGAAGCCTAAGGTACCTAACTGTTACTAGACCTGACTTGATATACTCAGTTAATTTGGTTAGTAGGTATATGGAACATCCTAGTGAACAACATCTATTGGCTGCAAAAAGGATTCTGAGGTATGTGAAAGGTACTGTTGAATTTGGAATTTGGTATAAAAAGGGAGGAGAACAGAAGCTTGTAGGCTATGTAGACAGTGACTATGCAGGGGATTCAGATGATAGAAGAAGTACATCTGGATATGTATTCATTCTGGGAAGTGGAGCTGTATCATGGGCTTCTAAAAAGCAGCCTATTGTCACCTTGTCTACAACTGAAGCTGAATTTGTAGCTGCAGCTTATGGTGCTTGTCAAGCTGTGTGGTTAAGGAACATACTTGAAGAGATAGGATCAAGTCAGGGTGAAGGTACAAAACTGTTCTGTGATAACAATTCAACTATCAAACTCTCAAAAAATCCAGTGTTGCACGGTAGAAGTAAACATATTCATGTCAAGTATCATTTCTTGAGAGAATTGGTTAGTGAGAAGATCATAGAACTTGATTACTGCAGAACAGAGGAGCAGTTAGCAGATGGTATGACAAAGGCAATCAAGCTTGAAACATCTGAGAAGTTAAGAAAGAGATTGGGAGTAAGGAGATCAAGTGAGTAAACTGAAGTGGGAAGTTTGAGTTTAAGGGAGAGATTGAAGAATAATATGCAATGGTCCATTTATGTGCATCAATGGCACTTAGAAGTACATTAGATTAAGTCAATAACAGTTCCTGTTTTTCAGGGATTTTCATCAGCTTTTGCTCAAGTTAGTTAAGTCCAACGTTCTATTTTTCTTATTTAAAAACCTCTGTAGCTCGAGTTTATTTCAACGAATTAGTTCAGTTCTTCATCATCTTACAAACACATAGAACTGATCTTGATTTAACAGTGTGAAGCATCACCACAACTTTTGCAGTGCATTACACGTTTGGTTCTCCCTATTGACATTGTCCCTTCAACCTGTTGCTTTTTCTTCTTAGGCGATTCTGCCTTGCTTTTCTTTCTTTCATATGTGGACTTCTTAGCCTTTCTTCTTCCTCCACGTAGAACATGTGCAGGAGGAGCTCTAGGACCTCTCATAGGGTTCAATGGAGTTTCATATTTCCACATATCTAATGAAAAAGTAAAGTTTGCATACTTTTCCACTTCAAGACCTTGATCTAAGATAGCTCCATATGCATGCTCACAAGGTATTCCTGTAATATGATATTTACAACATGTGCAAGTCCTCTTAATTAAATTCACATGGTATGAATCACCTTTTAGAATTACCTCAAATTGACCTATAGATGCATTTTGAGTTGTACATTTTTCTGCATCATCCTTCATTATAACCAAATAGTCTTTCACATATTTGGTACATATTCCCTGATGCCTCTGTGATTTCTTGTTCCTCTTAGTAATCATATGCATTGCAAATCTTCTGATTGTTTTCAGCATAGGGACCAATGCTTTTGCTCTTGCTTTAGTAATTCATGCGTTAAATAATTCTGTAGGATTGTTGTTTACATCTTCACAACAACTTCCAGACCTGAGAAGGCTCTACTCCAAGTCTTAGGATTTTATTTCATGACATCATCGTATAAAGGCAGGTTGTACTCCCTTAATCTTCTCAATCTTCTGAAAATTTCTCCTGACTGTAACTCGAAGAAATGCCCCAAATCATAGGTGAAACATGTCCTTACTTCCATGTTTTTTCTTCAAATTATTCACAATGTGTTTAACACATGTCCTATGCTCAACTTGAGGTAGATTTGCTTGTAGTGTATTTATGATTTCCTAAATAAAATGACCAGTATAAGTAACACTTACGAGTTATCAAATTTAATAGCACAAAATATGCATACCTTTAAACTGTCAGAAGTAATAATGAATCTACTTCCATTTCCAAGTTGCAAATTACTCTTCAGTTGCTTTACAAACCATTACCAATTGTCAACAATTTCAGTTTGGCACACTGCCCATGCGATAAGATAAATTTGGTTATTGGCATCATGTCCTACTGCATCCAACAACACTCCTTTAGTAGCCACTTTCAAAAACATACCATCAAGTTTTATAATGGGTCTACAATAGCCTCTCCAACTGCTTCATTTTCTCTCAAAACACACATAAAATTTGTTAAATACATCCTCCCCTGCTCCATTGATGTTGTCTTAACTAAAGCTGTTGAACTAGGGTTAGAGTTAACATACCCTCTGAGAAGAACCAGTTGTTCTTCATACTCTTTAGACAGCCACTTCAGAGCCAAAGTCCTTCCTCTTTGGCATTGATTTCTTGAATTCACTATGTTTCACCTCTCTTTAATCTCATTTTGAACTCTCTCTGGCATGATCTCATCATCTAACCTGATTTTATCTTAAAAAACCTTGTTATTAGTGGACTCTTTAGCATCTCACATTTACCATTAGGAGTGCAACTATGTAAGTAATTTCTAGTCTTGATCACCCACAATTGTCTATTACTATACGCCATTTGCAACCTTTTAAACCATATTCGTAGCTCAGTTTCAGCTTGTCCCACCTAGATTTTCTGATGTTATTGCCTGTCTTCAATGCGTAATCAAGAACATCATCTTTAAAGTCATAACCAGTGAAGAAAGTATACCCTAATTCAAGCTTAACATCAGCTCCATCAACATCTCTCCAATATGATATATTTCTATTGCTAAACCCATTCTCATCATCAGAATTAGGAATATCATTAGGATTCGAAGGTTCCTCATCCACAAATCCTAGAAGGGATTGTTCTCTTTATATTCAAACCTATTAGGAATATCATCGATTTCATCTTTATTCTCATTCTTATTATTCTTTTTACACTTACCCGAGTACATTTCTTCACTGCATTTAAGCAGAAGCAACTCGTGCTCCTCGTCTTCTTCTTCTTCTTCTTCTTCGACATCCCTCTCTATAGTCGCAACAATCTCAAGTTGCTCCTACTTCGCTATCGATTTCACCTCACTAACTTTCACTCTCACGAACCCTACGTTTTTTATTTTCCCCAAATCGATTTGGGGAATTGATTTTATGTCGATAGATTTTGGTTTAGGGTACAATTTAGGTTACGTTAATTAAGCTCGGTTTAGTGTCCAATCGAAATTCCTAATCGTGATTTTAGAGCCAAATCGCTTCGTTTAATTGAAATTAAGATAGTTAATTAATTAAGTAATTATGTGTTTAATTGAATAGTTTGGGTAAAATTTTCAGTAGTCGACTAGTACGGGGGAAATGATTTTGTACGGATATAAAAGAGGGATGAGTGATGTTCACCCCTTATATATATATGCTTTTATCTTCTTTCCCCATGTATATATA